>PVKS010007775.1:0-71363 GCA_004027875.1 Aplodontia rufa | reverse complement strand
ATCCCCCTCCCTACACCTCCAAGTATCCTAGGGAGCCATCCCCCTATTACGCTGAGAATCATAAAATTTGAAGTTATTGTTAGGTTAGCCGTCTACCCTACTGCTTCCCCATGTATTCTAGCTTCCACAGATGGGAGAAACCATTCAGCCCTTTAGTCTCTGAGATTGGGATACTTCACGTAGCATAATTCTTTCCATCTCCATCCATTTGATATGAAAAGCCATAATATCATCTTCTCTAATGGCCGAGTAGTATTCCATTGTATATATGTACTAAAGCTTTTGTATCCATTCGTCGAGTGAGGGGCATCTGGGTTGGTTCCATAATCTAGTTATAGTAAATCGAGCTGCTATAAACATTGATGAAGCCACATCACTATAATATGCTGATTCTAACTCTTTTGGGAAAATCCCCAGGAGTAGGATAGCTAGGTCATAAGGTGGTTTCATCCTTAATTTTTTGAGGATTCTCCACACTGCTTTCCATAGTGGCTGAACCAGTTTGCCGACCCACCAGCAGTGTGACAGTGTTCCTCTTTTCCCGCAGCCCTTCCAGCATCTGTCATTGTTGTATTCTTCGTTTTTGCCACTCTAACAGGAGTGAGGTGGTATCTCATTGAACTTTTGGTTTGCTTTTTCCCTTATAGCTAATGATGTAGAGCATTTTCTCATATATTTATGGGCTTTCTGGACTTCCACTGGAGAGAAGTTCCTTTTGAGATCTTTAGCCCATTTATTGATTGGATTATTTGTAGTTTTGGTGTTTAGTTTCTTTAGTTCTTTATATATTCTGGATATTAGCCCTCTGTCCAAGGTGTAGCAAGCAAAGGTTTTCTCCCATTCTGTAGGTTCTCTCTTGATGTTCTTGATTAGATCTTTAGCTGTGCAAAAACTTTTTAGTTTACTTGAATCCCATTCATTTATTCTTCACTTTACAGCTTGAGCCAGGGGAGTTTTGTTAAGGAAGTAGCTGCAGACTCCTATATGCTGTAGTGTTGACCCTACTTCTTTTTCTAGTAAGTTTAAAGTTGTTGGCTTAATATCCAGATCTTTGACCTATTTTGATTTAATTTTGTGCAGGGCAAAAGATAAGGATCCAGCTTCAGTTGTCTACATATGGCTGTCTAGTTTGTCCAACACCATTTGTTGAACAGGCTATCTTTCTTCCACACTATGCTTTTGCTCACTTTATCAAATATCAAATAGTTAAATATATGGGGTTTTGTCTCAGGATCTTCTATTCTGTTCCACTGATCCTCAGTTCTGTTATGATACCAATCCCATGCTGTTTTTGCTACTGCGGCTCTGTAGTATAATTTCAGGTCAAGGATTGAGATACCCTCTACTTCTTCCTTTCTGTAGAGTAATGTTTTAGCTAGTCTGGGTCTCCTGTTATTCCATATGAACTTGAGAATTGCTTTTTCTATATCTATGAAGAAAGCCATTGGTATTTTGATGGGGATTGCATTGAATCTGTATAGGGCTTTGGGTAGAATGGCCATTTTTATTATATTGTTTCTGCCTAACCATGAGCATGGAATGTTTTTCCATCTACTCAGGTCTTCTGTAATTTCTTTTCTTAGTGTTTGATAGTTTTTTTTGTAGAGGTCCTTAATATCCTTTGTAAGGTTAATGCCCAAGTATTTCATTTTTTTGGAGGAAATGGTGAATGGGAGAGATTTCCTGATTTCTTCTTCTGCGTATTTGTTGCTGGAGTAAAGGAACCCTAGTGATTTACTGGAGTTGATCTTGTAGCCAGCTACTTTGCTAAAATTGCCTATAAGCTCTAGGAGTTTTCTGGCTGACGTTATTGGGTCTTCTAGGTATAGAATCATGTCATCAGCGAATAGAGATAACTTAATTTCCTCTTTTCCTGTATGAATACCTTTGATTTCCTTGTCTTGCCTGATGGCTCTGGCAAGGGTTTCAAGGACCATATTGAACAAGAGTGGGGAGAGCAGACAGCCTTGTCTAGTACCTGAATTCAGTGGAAATGCTTTCAATTTTACTCCATTGAGGATAATGTTGGCTATGGGTCTGTCGTAAATGGATCTGACATAGTTAAAGTATCTTCCCTTGATCCCTATCTTTTCCAAAGTTTTGAGCATAAAGTGGTGTTGAATTTTATCAAATGCCTTCTCTGCATCAATTGAGATGATTATATGATTTTTGTTTTTACTTCTGTTTATGTGGTGAATTACATTTATTGATTTGCATATGTTGAACCAGCCTTGTTTTCCTGGAATGAAGCCCACTTGATCATAATGTATTATCTTTTTAATGTGCTTTTGTATCCGATTAGCTAAAATTTTATTCGGGATTTTTGCATCAATGTTCATCGGGGAAATTGGTCTGTAGTTTTCTTTCCTTGATGTGTCTTTGTTGGGCTTTGGAATCAGTGTAATGTTTGCTTCATAAAAAGTGTTTGGGAGTGATCCCACTCTATCAATTTCCTGGAAGAGCTTGTAGAGGATCGGTGTTAGTTCTTCTGTGAAGGCTTGGTAGAATTCTGCCATTTATCCACCCGGACCTGGGCTTTTCTTTTTTGGGAGAGCTTTGATTGCTGCTTCAATTTTGCTTTCTGTGATAGGTTGGTTGAGGTTTTCAATGTCCTCCTGTGACAAATAGGGGATGTTGTGTGTGTCCAAGAACCTGTCCTTGTCCTCCAGGTTATCAAATTTGGCGGAGTATAAGTTTTCAAAATAGGTTCTGATAATCTTCTGTATCTTGGATGAGTGTGGTGATATCCACATTTTTGTCTCTGATTTTGTTGATTTGCTTCATTTCGTTCTTCCTTTTGGTGAGTTTGGCAAGGGGTCTGTCGATTTTGTTGACTCTTTCAAAGAACCAACTCTTAGATTTGTTAATAGACTGAATAGTTTTTTGTTCTCAGTTTCGTTGATATCAGCTCTGATTTTGGCAATTTCCTGTCTTCTGTTAACTTTAGGGTTGGACTGTTCCTCCTTTTGTAGTTATTTGAGTTGAAGCATAAGGCTATTAATCTGATCTCTTTCTACATTTTTGATAAATGCACACAGTGCTATAAATTTACCTCTTAAGAAAGCCTCATACTGTCCCAGAGGTTTTGGTATGTTGTTTCCTCATTCTTGTTCAATTCCAAAAACTTCTTAATCTCTGATCTCATTTCCTCTTTTACCCATCCTTCATTTAAGAGGTAATTATTCAATTTCCAAGTGTTTGAATAGTTTCTGTTGTTTCTTTTGTTGTTGATTGCTAAGATCATAGCATTATGATCTGACAAAAGACATGGGATTATATCCACTTTTTTATATTTGCTAAGATTATCCTAATGAACTAGGATGTGGTCTATTTTAGAGAAGGATCCTTGGGCTGAAGAGCAGAAGGTAAATTCAGCTGTTTTAGGATGGAATATTCTGCAAATGTCTGTTAAGCCTGATTGATTAATAGAGTAGTTCAGATTGGAGACATCTTTATTGATTTTTTTGTTTTGATGATCTGTCTAGAGTTGATAGTGGTGTGTTGAAGTCCCCCGGGATTATTGTGTTGAGATCAATGAGGGGATTAATGTCCTTAAGTATTTTTTCCATGTATTTGGGGGGGTTGTAATTGGGGGCATAAATGTTGATTGTCGTTACATATTCTTGGTGAACTGTCCCTTTTAGTATGATATAGTGATGACCCTCTTTGTCCTTTCTGACTAGTTTTAGTTGGAAATTAATTTTGTCAGAAATTAGAATTGCTACACCAGCTTGCATTTTTGGGCCACAGGCCTGGTAGACGTTTTGCCATCCTTTTACTTTCAGCCTGTGTCTATTTTTGAGTGTCAAATGTGTCTCTTGCAGGCAACATATTGTTGGATTTTGTTTTTTGATCCAGTGGGTCAGTCTGTGCCTTTTAATTGGGGCATTGAGACCATTCACATTCAAGGATAGAATAGATATGAGAGGCTGATTCACAGACTTTGTGTCTATTACAGAATTTTGAGTCATCTTGAAAGTTAGTGTTTGTATAGTATAATTATTGACTTGTGCTTGTTTAAGGATTTATCATATCATTGGCTTTATCTTCTGAATGGAGAACATCTTTGAGAATGTTCTGTAGAGCAGGATTTGTGTTCATGTATCTTGCTAGCTTGAGTTTATCGTTGAAGTCTTTAATTTCCCCTTCACATTTGAAGCTCTCTTTTGCCGGATGTATTATCTTTGGGTGAAAGTTGTTATTTTTTAACACTTGAAAGATATTGTTCCACGCTCTTCTGGCCTTCATTGTTTGCACTGAAAAATCCATAGTGATCCGAATGGGTTTGCCTCTAAATGTGATTTGGGGCTTTCCTCTAGCAGCTTTTAGAATTCTCTGTTTAATTTCTCTGTTATTCAATTTGTATATGATATGTCTTGGTGAGTTTCTCCATTGATTAGGTCTATTTGGTGTTCTATAAGCATCTTGGATGTGGTATTCTGGATCAATAGCAAAATGAGGGAAGTTCTCACTTATGATTTCGCTTAAAAGGTTCTTGAAGCCTCTCATTTGCTGTTCGGAGTTTTCCTCCAGGCCAATGATTCTCAGATTATTACACCTCATCTCATCAAATATTACTTGGAAGTTCTGATTATGTAATATAAGCTGTTTATCTTGTTTTTCTTCTTTGATTTCTACATTGTTTAGGCGATCCTCATTGTCCAATACTCGTTCTTCAAGCGCTGAAGTTCTATTTTCAGAGGAGTTTACTCTGGTGTTGGTGTCTTCCAGTGAAGATTTGAATTGGTTAGCCATGTTTTTCAGTCCTGATAGCTCTGCTACATCTCTTTTCAGAATGTCAATATCCTTGTACAGCTGATCTTTCATGTCCTGGAATTCATCCTTAATTTCCCTGTAAAATTTGTCTCTCATCTCTTGAAATTGATCTCTGATCTCTTTCCTTATTTCCTCTCTCAACTCTTTGATTGCATTACTAATCATAATGCTGATACAATGTCTTTGATTTTCATCTAGGGGTTGAGAAGGAGAGTTATTTCCCCTTTTCCTCATTTTCCGAGTCAGAGAGCTTGTCTTTTATTTCAGCCTTGTTACTCTTGTTGGAGTAATTGGAGCTTCTTATGACTTTGCTTCATTGTGAAGGGGAGCTATTTGGTCAATATAGACCTAAAGTTGCCAGAAGGTTCCGTGAGAATTTGAGAGGCTATAGGTGCAAATACTACTCTGTTTCAACTAAAACAGATGAGCTGATGATTAGCACCAATAGTAGCAGCTTTCTTTGAGAGAACTCTCACTGTGTAGTATGATAGCAAGCAAGTATCCATTTTGAAGCATGTCTATTTCTTCAGGTATTAGGGTCTCTCTGAAACTGGGGAGAAGGAATGACAAGGAAGTCAAGGAGGTGAATTGGGGAGGTATAAAATCACACCTGCTTTAGAGTATAGGGGAACTAGGGATTAGGGGGAAGTCGGTTATACTATTAGGACTAAGGAAAACATAGAACTGGGGTGCAGGTAGGGTAAAGACTTGGGGTGACAATGAGAGAAAGATGCTTATATTTAGGGATTACCAGAGTACGGTGGAGGAAGAGGTTAGCAGTAGGGTTCAATAAGACCTAAAGAAAGTAAGAGCCAATCACCAATACATACATACAGATAAGTATTTACATCCACCAACACCAAATTCAGTATTATTCGTAAAGCAAGAAAGGAGCAGAGGAAAAAGAAAAAAAAACCCAAAACGCACAGTAATGTTAAAAATTTAAAAATATTATATTCCAGCTGGATTCCCATTTTTAAAAATATGTATATAAAAAATTAAAAAAATAAAATTAAATTAAAAAGAAAAAATGAAGAAATGAAAAAAGATAAAAAATAAACACAAAACTAGTTGGTAAAGATCTGAATTTTTCTGGCTCTTCGGTCAGGAAGAATGTATCATGGGGTAGTGCGTTCAAATCTGACATCAAGCTGGGGATTCTCGGAGTTGAGCTTGTTGGGGGAGAAGCAGTTTGGTTGAGTC
The DNA here is from genome assembly GCA_004027875.1 of Aplodontia rufa. Classification (NCBI taxonomy): domain Eukaryota; kingdom Metazoa; phylum Chordata; class Mammalia; order Rodentia; family Aplodontiidae; genus Aplodontia; species Aplodontia rufa. Next base: position 65,384 of record PVKS010007775.1, on the reverse strand, counting down.
TGGTGGCCTGGTTTTTCTTGGAGGATCTCCTCAAATTTTTCTGTTGCAAAGGGGTATTCAGCTCTCCCTGGATTGTAATCCTGAGATGGTTGCTTTCTGCCAATCCATACTCTAGATATTTCTTGGACCTGGGGCTCAGAACTTGTAGACAATCGAGTTGATTGTATTGTAGATGTGTGGGTCTCTGACTGATCCAAGGAGAGTGACCAGTCTCAGACTCGCTTCCTCAGGATCACTCGTGACCCACTCTGCGTGCCCTGTGATCTTCAGAAGTCCCAAGAGCTGCTCTGTGGGGTTGACTGAAACCCTCAGAAGAAGGTCCAGATCATGCCAGTGCTTATGTGATTCTCAGTTGCAAGCACTAAGAGGTGCCCTACTAGAGGGGTCCAGGCCTACATAGCCTTGGCTATGCAAGGAGCTCAGATGCTAAGGGGAAGCCCATGCTACCCCACATATTCAAAACTTCCTGTTTCAGATTTCAAGCAGAGGCTGAAGCAGAGGATCCCTATAGAGGGATGAGCCCTGCAAGAGCAAGTTCTGTTCACAGGCTCCTCCTATTTGGGTGAGAAGAGGGGCAGTCCAAAGGGCAGAAGGTTGCCAGCCAAGAGGTTTGCAAGCTGGAGAGGTGAATCGCAGTTCCCTACAGCCCCCAGGGCAGATGGCCAGTTGGTGGGGGGGCGGTAACTTCTGTTTCTGATCGTGGGGACTGAGGCCCCGTAATGCTGCTAGGTGACCCTCCCCATCCTGCTCTCCCACACTGGTGCAAGTACTTATGTTAAGGACTTTAAAATCAGCACTTGTAATATTCCATTGTATATATGTACCAAACCTTTTGTATCCACTCGTCGAGTGAGGGGCAATATGGGGTAACCATCTCATAAGCTGATGTCATTCCTCCACGAGATACCCATTTAACGCAAGAGTTCTTCTGGGGGAAAATGCTACAGGTGAAACTCAAGGTGGTCATCCATGTTTTGGAATTACCCCTGGGTAACAAAGTATATATACATTGGTTACCAATGGTTTGATAATGTTTCCCCCTCAATTGTATCTCTATATACTTCTAATAAAAAAAAAAAATCAGCACTTGTAAACCAAGGGCATTGGTGGAGAGTTATTGACCGCGGTGATTGTGTTAAAGATCTTGCACTGAAACCTCTCCTTCCCAGGCTCCGCGGGCAGGGGCCGGAAGTGTAGCAGGAGCTCCCAGCACCACAAAGACCCTTTGGGAAAGGGCCCGATCTTGGGTGATAGATTCTGGTTTTCTGGCCGCGGAGTCTGAGGGCACAGGAAGTTTCTTTTGTTTTTTGCTGAGCAACCCTCCCCACCCTCAGGGAAACGTCACAGTGGTGCCGCTGCACAAACAGCTACCAGTTCGCTAAGGTGAGCAATTAATTCCCAGCGCTTTACGCAAGACTAGGTAAATTAAGAGCAGTCAGATCAGGGAGTTTGCAGCAGGCCGGGTTAGGGTACATGGTTAGGAAACTCGCTCCCTCGCTCCGTTTCCTCCCTCCGGAGTAGCTCCCCTCCCCCTGGGGTGCAGGGCCGAGTGCAGGCTACCCTAAGATCTCCTTTATATTCGTTAATGGACTGTGTTATTCCTTTAGAGTTAAAGAGTTATCGGGGGATAATGTTCCCCCACACTGGGTGCTTTGTCCTACTGTGGGAATCCGGGTGCTGTCCTGAGGGTGAGGTGAATCTCAGGAGCTTCTGGGAGTCAGTGATGGTGGGATGAATGCCATTTTGAGAACCCCAGTCCCTATCATTTTTAAAACACATGAATTTAGGCAGTTTTAATGTTAAAAGTTCCAACATTTGTATTAAAAGAAACTGTAACTAGTAAGGTGTAAAACAACTTTTGGACCCCAGCTCTCTAAGAGAGACACAATTTATCAAGCTTGGCTCCCAAGTTGTATATTGTGCAATACATTTTTGTGATGTGTCCAAGAAGGATTAAAACTTATGACCTAGGAATACAGTAGACTGGGCAAAAAAAAGAAAAAATGCCTAATCAAATAACATTTCTTATCCTTTTTCAAAGGGTTGGTTGAACCCTTTTTCAAAGGGTTGGTTGAAGTTACTATTCAATGTCCCATTATTTTGTGATTGAGATAAATGCCTTTTTATTTGATAATCTCTAGATTCTCATCTAGGAGACAGACCATGAGACTCTAGACTTTGAATTTGATGACAAGATTGAAATAAGATATTCAATGTTATGTCCCTATGGTTAGGAGTAAACACATTTTAATTGCAGAAGGCAAAAAAAAAAAAAAAAAAAAGCCTGCCTGGAGTGGCCCCACCCAGCTGCCATGTCAGTCCCCAGCCAGCAGGTACCCAGGACACACCTAAGGACCCCACCCCCGCATGAAGCTGCCCAACCCATGCACTGCCAGACCTAGGCCTCTGGTCCCCTGCAGGACAGGCTCCCAGGACACTCCCAGCCTATCCACCATGCAGCCCAAGGCCTCTGATCCCTGGTATGGCAGGCACCTAGGACATTTCCAAGGATCCCTAATCAGAGCCACCCCACTCAGCAGCCACATGGGACCCAGGTCTCAGGTCCCAGAAAAGTAGTTGCCCAAAACACCCCAAGAAACCCCACATGGATCCACCCAGCCACACTGCATACCTGCTAGGTCCAGTTATACTGGGTTGATCCCCACCGCCAAGGATTCCAGGTCCCAGCACCGTGCACAGGTGGCCAATTCTCATCTGCTTCATGCATCCAGGACCCCAGCCATGCACCCTGCCGCTGCACTCCTATAATCCAGCAGGCTGCCTTACATCCCCACCAGGATTCAGATCCTTGCCCAGGAACTTAGATCCAACAGAAACAGAAACAAGGCTCCAGGCAGAAGCAGCTTTCTGGAAGAAGGTGGTCATCAGAGGGGTGGTATCTGATACAAACAATTGACCTGCAAGGAAAAATCACCTGGAGAATTATCTTGCTTCTACACAGGGAACCTATATCAAAAGATCCAGAAGGGGGCTGGAGCAGTGGCTTGGTGGTTATGGCGTGAGTATGCAAATTTGAACCCAAGCACCACATACACAATGAAGTCTCAAAGCAACAAAAGCCACATGAAAAACTAAAATAAAAATTGTTTCTCTCACTGTCCCTCTCTCTCAAAAAAAAAAAAAAAATTCAGAAGCTCTTCAAAAATGAGGAATCAAATTAGAAAAGGCTCACCTCAAACCCACAACACCTCTTCTAAGGAGTACATTGGCAGGGATCAGGATGAAAACTTAGGAAAAAAAATTATCAACAATCTGATTACTAAAAGGAACAATGAACTAAAAGAAGATTTAATGAAGGGACTAAGTGAGAAAACTCAAGAGATGAAAAATTCTATTACCAAAGAAATAGACATAATGAGAACAGAGGTAACAGAGCTCAAATCTTTAGTTAATCACATCAGAGTAATGATGGAAGGATTTAAAAATAGACTAACTTCTATGGAAAACAGAATCTCAGCTCTTCGAAAGACCATTCAACAATAAGCATAGGCTAGGTAAGCTTGGGCATATGAATGACAAAAAACAAAACAAACAAACAAAAAAACACCTCACAGAACATTAGCAGAATTTTCAAAATGTCTGGGATGAAATCAGAACAAACAATTTAAGAGTAATTGGGATACAAGAAGAAAACAAAATGCAAACTAATGGCATAAAGTGCATTCTAACAAAATAGCTCAAGAAATTTTTAGAATAGATTCAGATATGTTCATCCAGGAAGCATATAGGACACTTGATAGGCTTAACCCAATGAGAAGCTTACTGAGAAAATTCATATTCAAAATGTATACAGGAAAATCAAGAATATTAAAAGCTGCAAGAAACACCAAATCACATTCAGAGCCAACCAGTAAGCTGAATTTTCAGCTTAGAACCTAGAAGCAAGAAGATCCTGGAAGGAGCACTTGCAATGTCTGAATGACCACAACATGCAGCCGAAAATACTATATGCAGCAAAACTCAGTTTCAAATTCAATGGGGGAATTAAGAACTCTTTACAATCAGATCAAACTTGCAGATTCATGAATAGAAAACCAGCATCACGAAGAATTTTCATAGATTAAACTCCAGATACAAGAACAAACAATTCCCAAAAACCCAAAACAGAGGAAATCCCATAAAGCGTATGCTAGCAAAAGGCAGCCAAGAAGCACAGAACTTACTAATAAAATATGACGACTACGAATCACATCCACATAACTATCCAAACAGTGAATACAAATGGTCTTGATGCACCAATCAAAGACACAGATTAGCAGATGGGATCCAAAAACAAAATCCAACAATATGCTAGTCACAGGAGACCTGTCTTATAGCCAGACATCCACAAACTGAGGGTGAAAGGATGAAAAAAAATCTAGCAAGCATACGGCCCAAGAAAGCAATCTGGTGTTGTAATACTTATATCCAACAAAATAGATTTCAATAAAAATTTAATAAGAAGAGATAAAGAAGGCCAATACTTCCTAGTAAAGGAAAAAATACATCAGGAATATTTAATCATACTAAAATATATACTCTCCAAACACCAACACTTCCAACTATGTGGATAAATTACTCCATGACATAAAACTACTTATGGCTTATCAGCCCCAACAGGATAATACTGGAAGACTTTAATACTCCTCTATCACCAATTAACAGATTGTCAAAGCAAAAAATAAACAAATAAAATAAAGAGATCTCCAGCCTAAACACCTCTATAAAGCAAGTGGACTGATAAGTCAGCTATAGAATATTCCACCCCCAAATGGGCTGAATATATCTTCTTCTCAGCAGTGCAAGGATCCTAAATAGATCATATTCTAGTTCACAAAGGAAATATTAGCAAATATAAAAACAGTTATTATTCCATGAATCCTATCAGACCATGATGCCATGATCCTAGCAATTAACAGCAAAAAGTTTGACAGAAAATACATATGTACATGAAGACTGAATAATACTCTGTTGAATTAAGAATGGATCCAAGAGGACATGAGAGCTGAAATTAAGAAATTCTTAGAAGTCAATGAGAATGAAGATACAAAATATCAAAACCTTTGGGACAGCAAGAGAGCATTCTTAAGAGGAAATGAGTGCCTACACTAAAAATCCAGAGAGATCTTGAATAAATAAGCTTATGCTCTATCTCAAATCCACACAAAGAAGAATAATATAATTCCAAAGCCAGCAGAAGACTGGCTTTGGAAATAATCAAGATCAGAGCTGAAATCAAGAAATCAATGAAATTGAACACGCCCACACACACACACACACACAAATAATAAAAACAATCAATGAAACAAAGACCTGGTTCTTTGAAAAACTAAATAAAATTGACAGACATCTAGCCAATCTCACTAATAGAAGTAAAGAATTAAAGCAAATCAACAAAACCACCAACAAAAAGAAAGTGATCACCATGGAAATACAATGGATTATCAGAACTATCTTGAAAAGCTATGCTGGTCTAAAATAGATAATCTGGAAGACATGGACAAATTCTTAGACACATGCAACATCCCCAAATTAATGAAGGATGATATTGACATCCTAAACAGCCCAATAACAGGTACTGAAATCCACACAGCAATTAAAATCCTTCCAAAGAGGAAAGACCAGGAACTGATGGATTCCCTGCTGAGTTTTACCACACCTGTGAGGAAGAGCTAACACCTCTCCTTATTAAGTTATTCCAAGAAATTGAAAAGGAGGGAACTCTCCCAAGCACTTTTTATAAGACAGTCATAACCTTGATACCAAAACCTAACAAAGACACACCAAAAACAAACAAACATAGAATAAGAAGAAAAAAAACCAACAGACCAATACCCCTGATGAACATTGATGCAAAAATCCTTAATAAAGTTCTAGCAAACGGTGTTCAAAAACACATCAAGAAGATAAATCATCAGGGTCAAGTGGGCTTCATTCCAGGAATGAAAGGCTGGTTCAATATAAAAATATCAATAAATGTGATTCAGCACTTAACAGAATTAAGGACAAGAACCATATGATCATCTCAATTGATGCAGAAAAGGCCTTTGATAAATCTAGCACCCATTTATGCTCAAAACTCTAGAGAAGATAGGGATAAAAGAACATATTTTAACTATATAAATGCCATATATAACAAAATTCATCTAGTATAATACTATATGGAGAAAAGCTAAAAGCATTTCCACTAAATTCAAGAATAAGACAAGGCTGCCCACTTCACCACTTTTATTCAATATGCCAACAATAATAGGGCAGAAGAAGGAATCAGGAAATCAGTCCCAGTCATAATATCCTCAAAAAGAATAAAATACTTGGGAATTAATCTAACAAGGGAAGTAAAAAACCTCTACAGTGAAAATTAAAGGCCAGTGGGAGGGGAGAGGGAGAGAAGATAGGGAGTGATTTAAGAGAGGAATCAACTATGTAGCTCATTCTTTACTCACCCAAGAAGACAAATAATACTTATGCAATCATTTAATTCTAGAAAATATACAATCTTACATATGTATGCATGTATATATACATGCATACATATACATATATTTACGTATATGGATATTTATGTATGTTATGGGGGAAATATAGAAAAGTCAAGTAATTAGAGTATGGGCAATATGGGGATGAGTCTGGATTAGGATCGGGGCATTTTGTATTGTTACTACGTATGCATTTGTGATTGTACAACAACACAACTCCTCAATAAAATTTTTTAAAAAGAAAAATAAAAAACATTCCTATAGTTGTCCAAGAAAAAAATAAATAATAAATAAAATAAATATAGCAGACAACAATGTATTTTCTTTAATACATGACTTTGGACTTGGTTATAGACTTGCTTTGACAGTGTGACAGTTTTGACAGAAGCTTAAGTTTTCTAAAGCTCTCTTGTTCTTCACCTACAATACAAGAATAGACTGAGCCCCATGGAAACTCCTTCAGCCTGGGTCCTGGAGGGAGAAGACACATGGAGCAGAATTATAGGGCAGAACAACACTTGGGCAGATCAATAGCTGACTCCCATCTACAGATGTACAGCTTGATAAGTCCATCATATGTTGGAAATATCTTTAGTCAAAAATGTATTTTAACCTACAGAGAATCTCAGCTTAGCAACACAGCACACTGTTGAGTGTCAGTTGTTTACCCTCATGATGTGTGGGTGATGGGAGCCTCCATTGCCCAATACAAGAAAGAGTATCCTATCACAAATTTATAGCTGTGGAAAAGATCAAACTCAAAGTATCATTTCTAGTGAATGAACATGACTTTCATACCATTGTAAGTAAAAAAAAAAATCATCAATTGAATCATGGTAATTTTGGAGACCATATGTCCATGTAATATGAAGAGGAATTAAGCTATTGCCATTGTCATTGTAAGGCACTAAGACAGTGAATGTTGCCACAGCAAAACTGACTGAAAAAGATGCTTAATTCAGTATTTTTCATGCCTTTTTTTTCTTAATAAGAGAAAATAAAAGTTACAACTTTTGTAAGATGTGTTAACTACATAATATATTATAATGGTTTAGAATCATTCAGTTTCTAAATATTTTCTAGTTTCTATTTTCATTTTTGTCTCATGTCTAATTTAAAGTAAATTTCCTAATGTCCAAATATTTGGGATAGTTGTAGTTATTTTAACTGACTTCTAATTTAATGACAATTTAATAAGAAAATTAGCCCATACAGAACCAATCATTTTTTACATTTAAATTTCATCAGAGCCAAATTGGAGTCAATTTTAATTGATTTCCTGAATGCTGTAGAAAATAATACAAGTTCTCAGTTTTTGCACATAGTATTCAACAGATTTCTATTAGATGAAGAATAATAACTCTGATGTTTGTATCTTTTATATCCTTAACATCTTTCTCCTTTTTGATCCATTGTTACTGAACTTCAAAAATGACTCCAGAGTGGGTGATTTATCTGTTTCACATTGTAATTATACAATATCTCAAAAGTTATTTTGAGATTATGCTACTAATAACACATCAGCTTTGAATTTTAATATCTCCATAGAAAACTCTAATGTTTTCAAATTTAATGACATTCTTTTTCTCTAGTAAAGTATTTTCTTTAAAGCCTATTTTATTTACATTAACATTGCTAGGTCTTTTTTCTATTTTTATTTCTTTTGTAATTCTTTTACTTTCAACTCTATAATCCTTTTCTACCAAATTTTCTGAATCCTTTTGTTTAAGACCTCTCTTTTTATGGCATATGCTGGATTTATTTAATTGTATGTAGACCATTTTTACATTCCATTTGAGCTGAGCCTTTTTCCTGCTTTTTTTTATACTAATACACTTAAGTGATTTCTGCCATCAACTTTGTGTTGTGTATTTGTCTTGTATTTCCTATTCTTGTTTTGCCTTCTCTTTCTCTTCTTTTGCAAAAACTAAGTGCACCTTTGACATTTAATTTTTTATTTTCTATTCCTTTGGATGTTACACATTCTATTTATATGCTAGAAATTTTAATAAATTCACCTATCAAAGTCTAAAGAATCACTACTTTACTCTCCATCTAATACCTTAGAATACCATCTACATTATCTTCTTCCAATTTTAAGGCTATTGTTTTGTATTTTAATTCCATTTTGATTTTTATCTGTGACTATTGATTGGTTGGCTATATTAGTAGCTACAAAGATAATGCTTAAGGGGTTGACGAAATAAAAATTTATTTCTTACTCATGCTACAATCTGACACAGGTAGGTATAGCTCTGTATGACAAACCACTTCCTACATGGTATTTCAGGGATCCAGGTAATTAATCAATCTTCCTTCCACCTTCCTTCCTTCCTTTCTTCCTTTCTTTAATCTTGTTTTTTTTGGGGGGGGGGTGGATTGTTATTGTTGGTACTGGAGATTGAACTCAGGACTACTCCACCACCAAGCCCATTTTAGATTTTATCTTGAGAGGGTGTTGCTAAGTTGCCCAGACTAGCTTCCAATTTGCAGTTCCTCCTGCCTCAGCCTCCCAAGTCTCTGAGAATACAGGTGTGCACCACCACACTTGGTGTTATACTTCTTTTCTCAACTTAACTGTTTCTGTATTGTCTTCCAGCCATACCAACAGGAGAAAGAAAACATGAACCACATGCCCTCTCAGCACTGTCAGACCAGATGATACATCAGTTTTTCATATTTATGTTGGTTAGACCTAGGTCCCAAGCTCCCAGTGAACTTCCTAATCCTGATTCAAAGGACAAAAACTACAGTCTAAGTGTCCAGGAAGAAAGAAATAGCATTGTTGGTCTGCAGACCTTATTATTTTTGTTCTTTACAGTTAATACTATTTACATTCACTTACTCATTTTTTGATTGATTTATTATTCTCCTTGCCAGGATTCCTGCTTGTTTTTTGAAATTCTCTCTGTTGTGCCTGAAGAATATCCTGCAGAATACTACCAGTCTGTTAGAAAATCTTAGATTTTGTTTGTTAAAATGTCATTTTTCTATAGCTAGACTGAATGTAAAATTCTAGATTTCGAGTTTCAGACATATACTCTTCCTAACTTATGGAAGGCACTTTGACCGCTGTTTGCTTTCACTACTGTTCTTGAGAAGGCATCTGTCAATCTCACCTTACTTTGAAGTGATCCTTTCTTCTCTCCAGAGGCTTTTAAAATCTTCTCTTTGTATTTGATGTTATGCAGTTAAATTGTGATGTATTGACATATTAATTTTTTAAATTTCCATTATTATCCCTGCAATTTCTAGTTATTCTGGTTGGTTCCTTCTCAAATCAGCCTCTTAAAATAGTCTCTTCTGCTGCACTTGTGCTTTTAATTCTTTTTTCTTTAAACATTCTGAAGATATCTGAAACTTAGCTAAACTGTCAAAGAAAGAGAGCTGAGTTATCAGGTAGAAAAGACAATTAAAGCAGTCAGCCAAAAATGGAAAAGTTATGCCTTTATTCATTTACTGAGGTGGTATAAGCAAGAGTTTAAAAATGGAAGAAGCTCCCAACATCCATGTTCTATTTTCCCCATGGAATGGTCCCTGGTGGAGAGAGTCAGGCAAATCAGCACATACATGGTGGAGGTGGTCTCACTGTTGAGGGAGCCTGGAACAAAAGACCCCACCAGCTTTATGGACTTGGGCGTCAGAGGGAAGGCTGAGTGTGGAAAAGTACAGGATACTGAGTCAGAGTGAGGGCAGTGTCTTCAATGTACCCTGGGTACCTAGAGAACTCCACCAAGGCCTCAAATAAAGAGATCTAGGAATGAAGGTGCAAAGGCTTGGAATGGAAATGTGTGGGAAAACATGGGTACAGTCAACTGCAATTCACATCCGAGTTTGCAGTCCTCTGTCTGGGTGCCAAGTCTGGACCAGGGAGGGCGGCTTTCACCTGTGCAGCCTGTAAGGCAGTAGACTTTGTAATTGTCTTTGGTCAAGTGTGAAAAATCACCCATAGGTTTTTTTTGTTGTTGTTGTTTTTGTTTTTGTTTTAAAGAGAAAGGGGGGAAAAGAGTTTGTTTATTTATATTTTTTTGTTTTTCCAACACTTAGTTGTATATGCGGTGCTGGGTTTGAACCCAGGTCCTCATACATGCTACACATGTGATCTACTGCTGAGCCATCTCTCCAGCTCACACATAGGTATTTTAATCAAGAATTGAATTCCTCAAAACAAAGTATTTCATGATTTTTTTCTGATAACTGCAGTCACTACAAGTGTTCACAGATCTGATTCTGCTCGGTTATTTCAGCTAGTTCTTCTTTATAGTGTCTTCTTTCCTTGTGACTTTTAAAACTTTATAATTCTTGGAACTTCACTTGAGACTTGGGATGAAGTTATTCTGATGGAGAAAATTTGTTTTGGCGGCAACCAGGAAGTTGGGCCACTGTAAATTCTGAGCTTTAGATTTTTGGCAAGAACAACCTACTACTGTGATTTCAAGACAAACTATGTGAGGGGTTAGTTTGTGGTTATAAGTTACCAGTGGAGAATTTTCCCTCCGCTCCACTCCACATTTGAGAAAGACAACTTCCTCACATTCTCTTTGTGGGGAAGAGAGAAAGCCAGATGGATTTATTTCTAGTTCAAGTGGAAGGCATTTGGGGCTTCCAGCTGGATGTTATAAGGGTAAGGAAGGAAACTTCCAATCAGTCTCCCCACGCTGGACTGGTTTGGGACTTGCTTGTTTTTCTTGTTTCTGTTCTCCATCTAACCTCCAAATTTAAATTCGCTCAGTGTTTTGAATGTTCTTGATGAAAACTGCAGTTTTGTCTCCTTTTCTATTTGTATTCCTGACTTTGCTGTTAGCTCATCAATATATTTGTATGTTTTTGAAATCTGTTCTGTGTTTCTGTCTATGTCCAGTGGACGATCCATGTAGTCCACGGGCGATTGTAGTCTCATGTAGAAACACAAATAAGAGTCCTGCTTAATCTCTTCACATGTCCTGCTTCCATCTGCTGCTGGGACTGTGAAACCTCTTTATTCTTTCCTTAGGCCTTTCTGGGTCTCCTGGGCCTCTTTACATGTAAGGGAATATGTGAGGACTTCTTTAACCCACACATGAAATGTGGAAAAACATCAATGCTCTCTCACATTTTCTGTTAACTATATAATACTGATATTTATATTCATCTGCTGTTACCTCAAATGGCTCAGGGTCCACTAGGAGAAATTCTACAAGTAGAAATCAGGACACAAGCTTTCCATGCTTTTGGCATTACTCAAACCTAAAAATTTTCTATTGTCAGGTTACCCCCTTTTCCATGTTCCAATGCTTCCACTAAGTGACAATTAACTAGGCAGAGGCCCAAATTGATGGGAGTCTGGAAGACATGATGGAGTTCTGCCACTCTACGCCCTCTCCACCCCTGAAAAAACAGAGGAGGAGAAGGAAAAAAAATCAAACAAGGATTTATTGTTTCTAGTTCAGGTCCTTCCTTTGAAAATAATAATACCCAGGAATACTCTGGAACTAAAAATTCTTTGCTTCAATATCTCAGAAACAATATTCTGGGTTACTTACTTGCTTACATGCTATATTGCAATTCCTGTCCATATGTTTCTCTATCCCATTAGATTCTAACCTTCTTGAAGGCAAGAATTGTAACTTGATCATACACATATGCTTAGAAGAGCTCAATGCTTGACTATACATACTAGAAATCCAATAAATATTATTAAATAGATAGACAAATCCACTGGAAAGCTGTTTTATAGTTTAACAGAAGAATGGGGCAAGGGTGCAGAGAGATAGGAATATGTTAAAAGAGTATAAAAGACTTCAGGAGGACAAGAAGGAGGCAGCAGGAAATGATAACTGAGTAGATGTTGAAAGCTCAGCAGGAGTTGTCCAAAACAAACATCTCTCCAGTATGCATCATTAAGAATATATATATATATATATATATATATATATATATATATATACATATAAATTAAAAGCTCCTTTCAGGTTTGCCTGATGAGAAAAAAGTAAAAACGGAAAGAAAGAACACCTAAAATCTCATCATATTAAATATAAAAAAGATGCTTATAAAAATTTCAAACCAAACAAGGCTATGAAAAACAAAAGCAAAATCCAAAACCCCATTGTATCTTCATCCTCAAATAAGCAATATATACCAGGCACTGTGGTAGATATAAAGGTGAACGAGTCTCAGTATCTATTTTCAAACCCCTACATATTTATAAAGACAACACACCATAACATCATTGAAAGGCACTATGTGTTAGGGAACAGATGAGAAGTCACCAGAATGCCCTAGGTAGAGAAGAGTGGAAAATACATTTACGTTTGAAGTCAGTTTTTCTGGGCCCTCACAAAAAGGATCACTCTGGTTTCCCTGATTGAAATATGGATACCATCAGGAATGCCACTAAGATTACCAATGAGGACATCAGTTTCCCTGGGGAAATGAGGGCATCAACTTCCTAGGGGAAAGGACAGTTGGATTCTTAGCGTTTTCACACCTGCCAATTCTGTACAATTTCCTCCTGATGATTACATAAGTTTTCTTTCGTACCAGTCAAGAGAACATTATGCAGGTCCTGCTAGTCACACAATAACTAGTCATAGACAATCTCTTTCAAAGCTGTTTGCATTTCCTTTATAACTTCTTCCAGTTCTGATATGAAATCAGAAATGAGAAATGTAATTCACAATTTCATGGAATTCCAGGGGCCAACTTTCTGGTGATTTTCAAGTTTCCTCTTTCATTAACAAAAAGACATGATTACATCAGTGGCAAATAAGCAGATATGACTCATGTATTTTTAGGTACATGCCATCTCTCTCTGATATTTCAACCAATGTTGCAATGTGACATCAAGACCTTTCTTCCTGTGTTGCTCTAGAAAACTTCAACTGGAGTTTTAATCACTCTTTTTCCAGTCTGGAGAAAATGTCAAAAATCCTTTCCAAAAATTGAAGTTTACTCGCTTCTTTATGAGAAAATGAGCTTCTTTGTTTTACTGAATAAGCTAAATGAAATTCCTAAATATTCTTGAAATATAAAAATGGTAGATGTGTAAATTATGATAGGTTTCTGATACTTTTTTCTCACTTTTGATGAATTGTTACATTTGTTTATGTATTGATTTCCTCAAGAGATGTTTATTGAATGCACATTAAGTCACAACCACTGTAATTGGAAAAAAATCACTGTATACCTTCAAGGAATGTGGAACATTAGACACAGTGTTTTATGTCCTAAAAGTTATTGACAGAATAAAGTCATTGAACTAGAGTCTTTGATTTGTTCACTTTCTTCTTTACATGCACATATTAATAATGATCAGTATTGTTTATAAAAATGTTTTCTAATAGAAATATATGAATCACATGTTAAAATAATCTAGTATGGGGCTGGAGCAGTGGCTCCGTGGTTACAGCGCTTGCCTGGCATGTTCAAGTACACAAGTTCAAACCCCAGCACCACATACACAACGAGGTGTCAGAAAAACAAAAGTCACATGGAAAACTAAATAAAATTAATTCTATCATTCTTTCTTTCTCTCTCTCTCTCTCTCACTATCCCCCTCTCTTTAAAAAAGTAAACAAAATAAGATAGAACATTCTAGTAGTAACATCTAAAAACAACAAAGTAGTTTAATGTTTTATTTAACTCAATATATCTCAAATATTATCACCTCAATATACACTCAATATAAAAATTAATATATTATACTTTTTACTGTACTCAGTCTAAAATGCAATGTATTTTGCATTTATAAAACATCTCAATTCATACCAGTGACATTTTGAGTATTCAGTCTTCCATATAACTAGTGGCTAACATACTAGAAAGCTCAGTTTTTTGTTTTTTGTTTTTTGTTTTTTGTTTTTGTTGTTGTTGTTTTTAAAGAGAGAGGGACAGTGAGAGAGACAGAGAAAGAGAGAAATAACTTTATTTAGTTTTTCACATGGCCTTAGTTGCTCCAACACTTAGTTGTGTACGTGGTGCTGGGGTTTGAACCCAGGTCCTTGTGCTTGCCAGACAAGCGCCAAAACCACTGAGCCACCCCTCCAGCCCGAAAGCTCAGTTTTAAAATAGATAAATTGGTAAAAATTTTATATTGTTTTTAGCACACATAAGAATGAAGACAATATAGAGATTACGACTTTATGTATGAGAGTCAGAGATGTCTATATATTAAATGCTCAAACAATTTTGATAACAAAAACAACAGAAGTAAAGGATTTGTATAAAAATCTAGTTGAGGTTCATAAATAAACAGAGATTCCTTTAAGAACCTGTCTGAAATTTATTTATGTGGGATTATTTTTGTTTTCAATTTACGTCAATGTGCTTCAAATTATCTTGTTTATGGGGTGGAATAGTTTTAATATAATAAATCACCACAATAGCAAAGGCAATGATTTCCGACCTTGCAGAAAGGAAATCCTATACTATATGAGGCTCCTGGACTTCAGGGAGGGGCCCTGTTTTTCTGCAGAACAATTTAAGTGGACAAAGCTCAATTCAGAGCCAAGGAAAAACAGCAACTACCTCTGCTGAACTTTATGTGTTTGGATAAGGTGTTCTGAGAATAGTACATTCATTAAATCAAATCACAAACTGTATTTATTGGGCCCTCACATATTCAGTTTACCTTGTTCTTCCACAAGATTACAGAGTTCATAAACCAATTACACAAATTGGTATCTAAACAACTACCCAAAGTATTCCAGAAGGCTGTTGATGTTGAATATCGGTAAAAGAGGAGTAGTTAGAGGTGAGGAAAATATAACCATTTGATCCCTGTGCTGTGAATTTTTTTTTAAAGAGAGAAGGAAAGAATAAGAGGGAAAGAATCAATTTTTTTTATTTTTTTATCTGTCCTTTGTGTATGTGGTGCTGGAGTTTGAACCTGGGTCCTCGTACATGCCAGGCAAGCACTTCAAACACTCTAGCCCCAAATCATCACTCCAGCCCCTGTACTGGGAATTTTTAAAGAGATTGATAACCAAAGATATCAGTAAGCACTAGAATATATAACAGAGAGGTAAGACTCAGAGACACTGATTTATGTGATCCATGTGACAAGAGATTTAAATTAGCACTGTTTGAGCTTTGATTTAGTAGTCCCAGATCAGACTGGCCATTCTCATTTATAACTTAAAGTCTTCCTAAGCCAGTATTTTCTGTGCTCAGAATATTGTCCTTATAGGTTTTCTATCATTAATCTGTAATTCATACATTCAACATAAGATTTATTTTTTAAAAAAGAGAGAGGAACAGTGAGAGAGAGAGAAAGAGACGATCAGTTTTATTTAATTTTTCATGTATCTTTCATTATTCCAACACTTCATTGTGTACATGGTGCTGGGGTTCTTACCCACGACCTCATGTATGCCAGGCAAATGTTGTAACCTCAGAGCAACTGCTCCAGCCCCTCAACATAAGATTTAATATGCAATCTTACTAAAAGAAAAAACAAAAAATTTATCCAGAGAACACAGAGGTACTATTATCAAAGCACATCTAGCCTAAGAATCCACTTGCTAACCATACTCCTGGAGCTAGGTGGCTGACAGATTCAAAAAATAAAATAAAAAAGCTGTTGGAGATCAATGATTCCAATCCATTCTTATTTTGTAAGTCTTACTCCATGACAACAGAATCTTGGCACAACATTACCAAATTCTGAAGTGTGCTGAGTAGAGCAGAGTCTGAGGTAATTGGTAACATCCCCCAAATGATCCCCAGTGAGCCTTAGTTGAATGACAAAACCCAGAGGTCATGTGACTGTCGTTACCTCATCTGTGCAGTGGCCTCCCAGGTTCCTAAATCACATTGCAAGTTAAATTGTTGTCATTAACTTTGGAAAAAGTATCCCAGTTTACCGTGTTGAGTTGGCATTGGTCTAGAAATGTTAAACTTAATTTTTTTTTCCATTTGTACAGGGGTAACACACTGTATTAAATATGTAAGGTCTTATCTACGAGGGTTTGATTACAGAAACTAATAAAGTATTCTCTAAATAATGAAAAAAAATTGTTGTCATTAATAATGATATGAAAAAACAAAACTTTATACAGCACATAGTATCTTTCCAAGTTCCATGTGGCGTGCAGTTGGAAAAATAAGCCCAGCCCTGCGCCTAACCCCTCCTCTCACTAATTATTCATCAGACTTATTTCCCAATCTGACTCCTCATTTCCATAACCTATTTTCCTCTTCACCTTTCTACCTTTCTGCTCTAGTTTTTAATTTTTTTCCCTTTCTTACTCTCTAATGCAAAAGTACATTATGTCCCCAGATAGCACATTTTATATATTCAGGTTAATATTATTAGACTGAAACATTCCTCACTACCACCATGATCCCTGAAGCAATCCTGAAATGGCAAACCATTGAAAGCAGAACTCCAGTCTACGTGAAAGGCAAGAATCCCTCAGATAAAAAGTGGCAGCTGTTTCATTATATTTCCTATTCAGGTTATTCATATTAGAGGCTAGGAGTCTCTTTCTTAACTGTATTTATGATGTTGGAGAGCATGTAACCAAAAAAGCAATCTTTTCCTTTACATTTATAGCTGATTAAGTGCTTGGGAAGGTAACAACCCTGGGCAAGGGCATCATATGCTCAGTTGCAGGTCGGTAGCTTGATAGTGGTTGTGGGAACCTGAGCAACTTCTTAAAGACTCTGTTTCTTCATCTGTAACATGGGAATAATGAAGAACCTATGTTAGCATCTTTCAAATGGTGAGATAAAACACAGTTCCTAGCACATGAGGAGCACTCAGGAAATTTGTCATGCTATTAGTACCATCACCATTATTATTAATAGTAGATTAGCATTACCATAATGAACTCTTCACCAATTGGGAAAAAAAAAATCCCCATGGACTCAGTGTTCAAAATCTATGCCAATAAGAGGTTTCCAAGATGGCAAGCTGAAGGAAGGCTGCTTCTTGTTTGGCTCCATGATGGGATGAAAAAACTCCAGGAGTGCGCCATTGCTGTGAGGTGCATTTAGGGGGAAATCATCACCTGAGCACTGTACTAGTTAGTGGGGGATTTTTGGAGGATCAGCTCTTTGGGTGCAGTAAGTAGAAAAGAGGGATTGTGGGGCTGGAGCAATGACTCGGTGGTTAGAGCGCTTGCCCGGCATGCACAAGAACACTAGCACCACATACACAACAATGTCTTGGAGCAACAAAAGTCACATGAAAAACTAAATAAAAATTGTTCCTCTCTTTCTCTTTCTTTCTCTCTCTCTCTCTCTCTCTCTCTCACTGTCCCTCTCTCTTAAAGAACAGAAAAGAAAAGAAAAAAAAAGAAAAGAAAAGAAAAGAAAGAGGGAATGTATCTGTCCCAGCTGGGACATGGCAGCTATGACCACCATTGCTCTCAATTGGCAAGGGAGGTGGGGAGGAGCTGAACCACAACACAGAAGCTGGGTTCTATAAGGAACAGTGCATTGGACCCAACTGGAGACACCTCTACTACACCTCCACTGCATAAGGGGAGAATAGTGTCTCTCAGCTGCCTGCAAAGAGGAGAAGCAAGAGTCATTCTGAACAGACTGTCCAACAGGAGTGAAGCAGTAGTTCAGAGCAGGTTATACCACAATTCTGCCAGGAGCCAGCCATGGTTCAGAGCCTAAACCCAGAAGAGGTGGTGTGGCACAGGCCCAGACTTCACTTAGCTCAGGGGGATTCGGATTAGCAGAGTGCAGGGGAGCTTAGCTCAGCCCTGTCCATCCCCAGTCAGAAGGGTCACAAGACCACAGTCTGAGGGCAGAAAACCTGGAGGGACTGTGTATGTAACCACCAGATGGAGCACTGCTCTGCACTCAACCCCCAGAGGCTAAAATCCAGGAAGTCTCCTGAGTTTCAGATCTCCAAGGAGGCTGGCACAGGCCAGCCCTCAGGGCATTTGTTAATCTGATCTCTTCAAGGGAGTCTCCACCCAGAAAACCCCAGAGACTGAGTTAGACACCCAGTCCTCTACTTGAGATCACATAATTCCAGATGAGAGACCCTGCTAACAAAACTCAGGTGGACAGTGAACATCTGTTCTCAACATGTAGAGAAACATAGTTCCAACTTTTCATTAAGAATCTTCTTTCTTTTTTTTTTTTTTTCCTGTTTTTGACATGTATTTGTGTGCCATCTGGAGAAACTGATGGGTTCGTGGGCATCTAAACATACTAGCTGTTTTTTTCTTCTGTTGCATTTTAATTTTCGTTTTGTTTTAGTCATTTTTTATTTCACATTTCTCCTGGGTTTTTTTTTCTCTCTCTCTCTTTTCTAATTTTCTCTTTTCTTTTCTTCTCTCTATACTTCCTTTATTCCTGAGCACTTTGTTTTCAATGTAAATGTTTATCCTTGTCCTGCCTGTTGAGGGTTAGGATTTTGATCAGAACACTTAGTATTTGAATTGTATTATTCCCAAGTTGCAAAGTTTTCCTCTACTTCCTTCTACCCTTTCTTATGATATCACCCAAATTCTATTAATATCTCCCCCTCATCTACTTTGGTATCTCTGTCTCTTCTCCCTGTCCCCCCCCAATCCCATCCCCAGCAAATCCTTTACCTCTATACTTTCACTCTGTTCATGCTTGTATATTACAACCTCCTCTCTAACTTCCTCTTACATTCCTTTCTCTCTCTGGCCTTTGTAGGCTTATCACCTCTTATCTCTAATCAGTTTATACAGTTCAAACCCCCATCATTAATGCTGTGAAACCATTACTGCTATGAACACTAAGCTCAATAACTTTTGTATGCTTTGAAGCCTGACATAGGTGACGGTTGAATACTATTGTCACCGAAAGTAATTGCTAACACTATCATTCATTTAATAGGTGGAATTTAACATTGTAATAAGTATAGTTGATGCTAAGTAATCAATTTAATGCTGTTTATGGTAAGCATTGATTGTTCATATTGATGGTCTCCCATTAACTCATGAGGAGCTGGAAATCTTAAGGGACACTAACAATTCACTTGTTAGAGATTTGGCTGCTGAGCTCAACTTTTCTGACAATACCCCAACCTGAGTAAGAGACAAGACAAAACCCTCAATCCAGGATCAAGGACTGAAAAAAGTATCAGAAAGAGATGTCAGGCCACAGCCCCTGGTCCTGACCCAGATATCAAATCCAGTGAAAATTCACAGAACAGATATATCAATCACTCACAATAGCTCATGCACAAAATAAGAAAGAAAGAAAAAAAAAGAATCCTCTTCAATTTAAGGAGCAAGAACAAGCCTGCACCTGGATCATACCCTGCCACCATGTGTGCCCAGGATTATGTTCCTAGCCCTGGCAGGTGTACAAGTAACTACAGGGACCCCACACCTGGAACCTGTTCTGCAGCCATGCATGGCCAGGACTCGAGCATCATGCCAGCAAGCATGGGACACCCCCAAGGCCCCCACACCTAGACATTACCCAGTCATAAATCATACCTGCCAGCACCAGATATATTGGGCCTGTCCCCAACACCAACGATCCCATGTCACAGCATGGTACATAGGTTGATCTGTTCTGACCCACTCTACATGTCTGGGACCCCAGGACCCAGTAATGCACCCTATTGCTAGCTTCAACAACCCAGCAGGTGGCTCAGCAGTTTTCACCACCAGGTTCCACCCGAATCCTAGACCCTAGACCCAAATGATGAAACAAAATGAGGCTCAAGGCAGAAGCATCTTTCTGCAAGAAGGTAGTCATCAAAGTGGCAGAGTCCAACCCAACAATTTCACCTGCAAAGAGGAAGCACCCAGAGACTTGGCTTGATTCCATACTGGGAACCTCAATTCAAATATCCAGAAGCTTTTCAAAGATGGGGAATTAAACTAGAAAAGGTTCACCTCAAACCCACAACTCCCCTACGAAGGAGTCCATTGACAAGGAGAGGGATGAAAACCTAGAACAAATCATCAACAATCTTATTACTAAAAAGATTATGAACTAAAAGAAGGTTTAATTAAGGGACTAAATGAGAAAACTCAAGAGATGAAAACCTCTATTATCAGAGAATAAAATATACTGAAAAAGGAAGTCAATAACATCAGAGGATTGATGAAAGAATTTAATAATAGACTCACTTCTGTAGAATGCAACACCTCAGCTCTTAAAGAAAGAACTTCCAAAAATGAAGATAGGCTGAGTAATCTTGAGGGTGTGGATGACAATAAAAAAAGAAAGAGGAGTAGGAGGAGGAGGAAGAGGGGAGGAGGAGGAGGGGGAAGAGGAGAAGGAGAACATGAGCAGAATTTTCAAAATATCTGGGATGAAATCAGAAGAAACAATATAAGAGTAATTGGGATACCAGAAGAAATGGAAACACAAACAAATGGTATAAGGAACATTCTCAATGAAACAATTAAAGAAAAATTTTCTCGTATCAGAAGAGAATCATAAATGCTCATCCAGGAAGTGTACAGGATACTCAATAGGCTTAATCAAATGAGAAGCTTAGTGAGACACATCATATTCAGAATGTATAACAGGGAAATCAAGGAAAGCTGTAAGAAAGAAACACCAAATCACATTCAGAGGCAAACCGATAAGGATTACCTCTGACTTTTCAGTTCAGACTCTAGAAGCAACAAGATGGAAGGAGATCTTTCAATGTCTGAAGAACTACAACATGCAGCCAAGAGTACTATACCCAGCAAAACTCAGCTTCAAATTTGATGGGTAAATAAGAAAATTTCATGATGAGATCAAACTGGCAGCATTTATGAATAGAAAACCAGCATTATAAAGAATTCTTAAAGATAAATTCCAGATAGAAGAACAATCAAACACTACTCAAAACCCCAAAAGAGAGGAAATTCAATAAACGTTCATGTTATCAATAGATAACCAAGACAGCAAATAACTTTCTAATAAAACACTATGACTATGAAGCACAATCACATAACTATCCTAACACTGAATATGAATGGTCTCAATGCACCAATCAAGACACAGATTAGGAGATTGGATCAAAAAGTAAAATTCAATAATGTGCTGCTTACAGGAGACCCATCTTATGACCAAAGACATCCAAGATTGAGGATGAAAGGATGGAAAAAATCTACTAGGCATACAGCCCAAGCTGGTGTTGCAATGCTTATATCTGACAAAGTAGATTTCAAATGAACTAATCCAAAGAGATAAAGGAGGCCACTATACCTGAGTAAGAGAACAATACAACAGGAAGATATAACCATAGTAAATACATACACTCCAAACACCAGCACTCCCAACTATGTGGATAAATTACTCCATGACTTATGGCTTATTAACCCCAATAGGATAATACTGGGAGATGTTACTACTCCTCTATCACCAATAGATTGTCAAAGCAAAAAAACAATAAAGAGATCTCCAGCCTAAACAACTCCATAAATCAAATGGACTTATCAGACATCTATAAAATATTCTACCCCAAATTGGCTGAATATAATTTCTTTTCACCAATGCATGGATCCTTCTCCAAAATAGATCATATTGTAGTTTACAAAGGAAATCTCAGCAATTACATAAACATTATTCCATGTGTCCTATCAGACCATGACACCATGACGCTAGCATTTAACAGCAAAAATTATAACAGAGGGTATCCTGCTTCCAGGAACCCCTCCGCCTTGCGGAGTCTCTGCTCTTCTTCCTAAATAAATCCTACTCCTTTTACTCCTCCAAAAAAAAAAAAAATTATAACAGAAAACACACATATATATAGAGATTGAATAATACCCTATTGAATTAAGAATGAATTCAGGAAGACATGAGAGCTGAAATCAAGAAATTCTTGAAAGCAAATGAGAATGAAGACACAACATATCAAAACCACTGGGACAGCATGAAAGCATTCCAAGGGGAAAATATATAGCACTGAGTGCCCACATTAAAAGATCAGGAGAGATGTCAAATAAATAAGCTTATGCTCCACCTCAAATCCCTACAAAAGTCAGAACAAAATAATTCCAAAGCCAGCAGAAAACAGGAAATATTCAAGATCAGAGCTGAAATCAATGAAATTGACACCAAAAAATACAATAAAAAGAATCAACAAAATAAACAGCTGGTACTTTAAAAAAATAAATAAAATTGACCAACCCCTTGCCAATCTCACTAAAAAAGGAAGGAAATGAAGCAAATCAACAAAATCACCAATGAAAAGAAAGAGATCACCACTGACCCCACAGAAATACAACAGATTATCAGAACCTATTTTGAAAAGCTATGGTCCTCTAAATTAGATAATCTGGAAGACAAGGACAAATTTCTAGACACATACAACATCCGCAAATTGATGCAGGATGATATTGACATCCTAAACAGCCCAATAACAGGGACAGAAATCCACATAACAATTAAAAGCCTTCCAGAGAAGAAAAGTCCAGGAACTGATATGGATTCCCTGCGAAGTTTTACCACACCTTTGAGGAGGAGCTAACACCTCTCCTCATTAAGCTATTCCAAGAAATTGAAAGGGAGGGCACTCTCCTAAACACGTTTTATGAGGCAACCATAACCTTGATACCAAAACCTAACAAAGACACATCAAAAGAAAAACAAATTACAGACCGATGGATAAATTATCCCTGATGAACACAGATGCAAAAATCCTCAATGAATTTCTAGAAATCTGCATTCAAAAACACATCAAGAAGATAAATCATCATGATAAAGTGGGCTTTATTCTAGGAATGTAAGGCTAATTCAACATATGCAAATCAATAGATTGATTCAGCACTTAAACACAATTAATGACAAACCATATGATCATCTTAATTGATGCAGAAAAGGCCTTTGATAAAATCCAGTACCTATTTATACTCAAAACTAGAGAAGATAGGGATCAAAGTAACTTATTGTAACCATGTAGTCCATGTATGATAAACCCAATACTAAACGGAGAAAAGCTGAAAGCATTTCCACCAAACTTGGGAACAAGACAAGGCTGTTCACCACTTTTATTCAATATAGTCCTCAAACCTAGCCAGAGCCATCATGCAAGAGAAGGAAATCAAAGGGATAAGAAAAGGAAGAGAGGAAGTCAAACTATCCCTTTTTGCTGAAGACATGATCCTATATCTGGAAGACCCAAAAATCTCCACCAGAAAACTGCTTGAGCTTATAACAAATATAACATAGTGGCAGGCGATAAGATGAACACCCATAAATCAACAGCTTCCCTATATGTCAGCAATAATAGAGCAGAAGAAGAAATCAAGAAATCACTCCCATTCACAATATCCTCCAAAAGAATAAAATCCTTGAGAATTAATCTAATAAGGGAAGTAAAAAACTATAATGAAAATTATTGAACATTGAAGAAAGAAATTGACAAAGACATGAGAAGATTAAAAAAATGTTCCATGCTCTTGGTTAGGCAGAATTAATATAATTAATATGCCATTCTGCCAAAAGTACTAAACACATTCAATACAATCCCCATCAAGATACTAACGTAATTCTTTACAATTATAGAAAAAGTAATTTTCAAATTCATCTGGAATAACAGGAAACCCAGAATAGCCAAAACCTTACTAAGCAAGAAAGAAAAATAGGTGGTTTCTCAACAACAAATCTAAAACTATAGAGCTGTAGTAACAAAAACAGTATAGTACTGGTATCAAAGTAGGAATGAAAACCAATGGAATAGAAAGAAGACTCTGAGACAAACCCACAAATCTTTAAACATCTGATCTTTGACAGAGGGGGTCAAAATATAACCTGGAGGAGAGACAGACTATTGAACAAGTGATGCTGGACATACTGGGCAGCTTGCCTGCAGAAAATTGAAATTAGATCCTTATCTTTCACCTTGCACAAATCAAAATGGATCAAGGGTCTAGGAATTAAACCAGCTACCATGCAACCACTAGAAGAAAAATTAGGACCACCACTCCAGCATATGGGAATAGGCAACAACTTTCTCAACAAGATGCCCAAAGTGAAAGAATGAAAGTCAAGAATCAATAAGTGGGGTGCCATTAAATTGAAAAACTTTTGTTCAGCCAAAGTATTGGTCAAAACTGTCAAGAAAGAACCTATAGAATGGGAAAATAACTATGGCTTGTGATTCCTCCAACAGGGGACTAGTATCCAAAATTTACAAAGAACTCAGAAATATTAATATCAAAAAACCAAATAATCCCATCATTAAATAGATCAGAGAGATAAACAGAAATTTCTCAGCAGAGAAAATTAAGCAAGCCAATGAACACATGAGAAAGTGTTCTAAATCACTAGTAATTAGAGAAATTAGATCAAAAACTACATTAATATTTTGCCTCCCTCTCATCAGATTGACAAAGATGAAGAATATAAACAATAACACATGCAGGAAAGGTTTGGGGTGATAGGAACACTAGCACATTGTTGATGGAACTGCAGCCTGGTACAGCAGCTCTGCAAAGAAGTATGGAGATTCCTCAAAAAATTAGAGTTGCATCCACCACTTGAACCAGCTATTCCTCTTCTGGGTATTTTCCCAGAGAAATTAAAATCAGCACATTACAGCAACACAGCAAAATCTGTGTTCATACCAGCTCAATTTACAATAGCTAAATATGGAATCAACCCAGATACCACTCACTGGATGAATGAATCTAAAAGTTCTTGTATATATATACATATACAGTGGGGTTCTACTCAGCTATCAGAAACAACAGTATTGCAGCCTTTGAAGGTAAATGGATGACAATGGAAGAAATCATACTGAGCAAAGTTATCCAAGCCCAGAGACTCAAGGGTCAAATGTTTTCCACAGATAGATGATGATAGATAGATAGATGATAGATAGATAGATAGATAGATAGATAGATATAGATAGATATGATAGATGATAGGTAGATTAGAGAGATGATGATGATGATGATAGATGATAGATAGATAGATAGATGGATAGATAGATAGATAGATATAGATAGATAGATGATAGATAGATAGAGAATCAACTTTAGTTTTTCATCTTGCTTTTGTTTCTCCAACACTTACCAATATATGTAGTACTGGGTTTTGAACCCAGGTCCTCATGCATGCCAGATAAACAAAATACTGCTGAGCCACAGCTCCATCCCTCTTCCTATGTTTTTTCTTACCCGTTTAAAAAAACATAATAAGGACCTCTCACACTGGTGAAACCAGTGCATTTTGTTACTGTGTGTTTGTTTTTGACATTATTATGAGTCTGTAACTGTCTCATTCAATTATCCCTGTGTCCTTGAATCCAGGATTATCATCCTTAGAATAAGGAAGAAATGGATTTAGATATTAGGAAAGATTAAGTACAAAAAGGTCTTTAGCCTTGATTTTAAATTGTAAGATACAGTAGAGATTTTCATTGAATTTGTCTTTTAAAATAATGCTTGATTTAGTCTAACGAAAAGGCCTCAAAACCATGACTAATCAAAGGCAATAGCATTTTCCACCCAGAGTTTCATTCACAAATACATATTTTTCACTAAAACAAAACACAATGACTGGGACGTGGAGTATACAAGATGATTTTGGAACAGTTTGCCATATTACTGAACAAAGAAGTTGTCAAACACTATTAAAATCATGATGAAAGGATTCAGAAATCAACCTAAAGATCCATTGGCAAAAGATGAAACAGTTACAACTGTACTTGGAAAATAAGAAAACAAAACAACATGTTCCGTAGTTGTTTGAGCAATATTCTACACACAAAACAAATTATGTCAACTTTATTAGTTACTAATTTTTAATTTACATTGACTGATTTTTATTTATTTTTTTCAGTTACTGGGTATTATGTATATATTACAATGAAATAAACTTCAGTGAGAAAAAGAAAGAAAATGGAATAATTTGATCATCAATAAGGATGCAAGCTGTAGTGAGTAATTTTTTCGCTGCTAAATCTCGAATGCCCAGAACTATGCTCCTCGCAGAGTAAGCATTAAAATACTAATTGAATCAACCAATTGACTCAGTTACCATCTATATACTCATTACTTCCAAATCGAGTCCCTAACTTAGAGTAATCACTGAGCTTCTTGTCTATATATTCCACTTCCTAAATATTCCTTCATGTGGATAGTCAGTAGAAATCTGTAACTAACCCAAAAATAAAAATGTCATCTTTTTCAGTGATTTGCACCACTATCCACCACCCAAACAAAAAGCTAGGCCTCGCTGACCCTTCCTTCTTTCTCTCTCAACTCCTATATCCAATTTGATGAGCAAATCTTGTTGACTTGACTTCAAAAAAATATTTTCCAAACTGTCCATTTTTCTTTATTCACATCCGATTGAGTTATGGTTCTCTTTTTCCTGCAGGCTTATGACGATCTTCTAAGACTTATCCACTTTGCATACCTGCAATTTGATCTCCACACCACAGCTAAAATATGGCAAAAATACAGTCTGTCTGTGTCACTTGTCTACTTAAAAGTCATCAGCAGCTTTATGTCAGTTTAAATAAGGTAGGTTAATGATTCTGTTACAAAGCCAAAAATCTCAGTAATTTAAGATAAAGTTTATCTTTTACCCATGCCTAGACTGGGAACTCTCACACAACTATACTTATCATCAATCCAGATTGGGTCAATTTCGTAGTTCTGGTGTGGGGTAGCTCAAAAGTAGTGTACTTGCCTAGCATGTGCAAGGCTCTGGGTTCCACACCCCCAGTAACA
Source organism: Aplodontia rufa (assembly GCA_004027875.1). Classification (NCBI taxonomy): domain Eukaryota; kingdom Metazoa; phylum Chordata; class Mammalia; order Rodentia; family Aplodontiidae; genus Aplodontia; species Aplodontia rufa. The sequence goes on along the minus strand of PVKS010007775.1, from coordinate 38,287 downwards.
TACACTCACACACATGCACACACACACACACACACACACACACACACTGTTAAGTCAGTTTTATAGTTCTGATATCCAGGGCTTCTATGTTCAATTCTGGGAGGAAGAAAGGGATGCAAAATTTTTCAGATATTCATTCTCTCAGTATGTGCATTGGTTTCCTATTGCTGATGTAACAAATTACCATGATTATAGAGCTTAGAACAATACAAACATGTTATTTTAGAACTTTGGCAATCAGAAAGCTCAAATGGATCTCATAGAGCTAAAAGTTCAAGTCTCAGCTGGTTTCTCAGCTGAGGAGATGATTTACTCATCTCAGGAGATGATTTACTAAAGGCTGCCTACATTTCTTGGTTCAGGGCCTATCTTTCTGTCATCTAAGCCAGCATTATAGCATATTCAAATCTCTCTCTCTCTCTCCTCTCCTCTCCTCTCTTCTCCTCTCCTCTGTCATTAGCTCATCACATCTCCTTCTTATAAGGACCCTTACAATTACATTAGACCCATTGGATAATCCAGAGCAGCATCCCATCTCAAGGTCCTGAATCACATCTGTAAAGATATTTTACCCATGGGAGGTATTATTCTCAAAGTGTCTTGGCTTAGAACATGTATATCTTTGGGGTGAGGGGACTGAATCATTATTGACCACAGTCCATATTGGTATTTACATTGTGTTGTCCAGAACTAATGGCATAGCCTCTCCCAGTGTAAGATTTCTGAGGAATATAGTCTTGCATGTGCCCAGGAAGGAGAGGAGAGAATCAGACACTAGTAAGCACCAGTAATGCCTAACCCAGGGTCCTAATGCTCATAAAATGAAATCTGTTCAGTTAATTTAGCTAGCTAAGTCCTATGGAATCTGGCCTACCACTACCCACTCATTCACACTCCATTTGCCCTAAACTGCATAAAATTCCCCAAGTACACTGTCTGTTCTCTATCACCCAGCAGTTTTACACATGCTACTCCCTCCTCCTGAAACACTTTTTTCTCTCCTTTTATTCTTAATTTTCTTTCAAATTCCTGATATAAATTTTTATGCATCATTGTAAGCATTTATTTCACTAATAGTTCTGTTAAATTGTAGATTTGTGTTTATATTTTTAAAGTAATATTGAATTGAATATGGAAAAGTATCTCTGGAGTAATTTGACCCCCATATTCGCAGCTCACTCATTTCACTAATACAAGGTTTAGTTCTTTTGTTAATAAACATATGGTGGTAGAGTAAGCTGCCTGGCAATCTAGAGAAATCTCTGTTCTTCTAAGTGCTTAGAGGTTAGATCTATAATCTTCCTAAATCAACATCATTGTTCCATATTGTGTCATTTCTATTAGTCCCTCTATCAAACTTCTATTTACTCACTATGTTGGAATCAGCTTTAACTGAGCCTGCTCTCTAAAGCCCATGTCAGTAATGGGGTTCAGCTTCCTACGGCCTCTTCCTTTGAACCCTACTCTAGCTAAGGTCCCATTACCACTTAGTCTACTGAAGTAAGTTCTCTCACTCTGCTCCCTACCCCACCTGACTCTTCACTATTCTTTCCCTCAAATCCCAGATTAGTCATGTAAACTTGATGTAGTTCAACTTTAGAGGTCATGCCTATTCTTGCTCCAGTTAAATTCTCCAGACACGGCAATGACAAAAGCTAGTTTTGCAGGGCTTTCTGCTAATGTCTCTTCATTAGCCCTTGTCTGTCCCCACCAGTCCCTCAAACCACCTCAATTTATTAGACTATACCAAGTAAAAATAGTGTTTATTCTGCATATGAAATATCAAAATCTGTTCCTTAGCAACCTGCTTTCCAGATTTCCATTCCATATCTTCTTTCTGTAGAAATTCTGTAACCACCCTTCTTTTCTGTTTATTCTCTTCTTACATACTGTGCTCTGATTTTGACTATTTTGAATACAATGAATTGAAGCTCTTTTGCACACTTAGAATCATCTTCTTATGTTGATTTCACATGCAGTGATGTGGTTAGGAGCCTGGACATGCCATTTTTCACTGCCAGGCATTAAAGACCTATTTACCATTTACTTGCTTTGTGACCTTGGGCAAGTTAATTACCATCTTTACACATCCATTTCCTGATTTGTGAAAGGGGTTAAAAATAAATCAAATTTATAGAGTTTTGTGAGGACTAAATGAGAAAAATGTATATGAAGCATTAGCACATTGGTTTTCATGAAGAAATGCCTAATTTCACTGGTTATTTTTACAAGGGATTTCCTTTTAAATTCTGTGCTCTCAAACTATACCTTTTAGATATGTTCCTTATCTTTTAATGTTTGGTTCATAAATCTACTTCTGTGGTTTGACTGTGTCTCCCTAAATTCATATGTTAGAAAAATTAATCTCCAAATTCATATATTAATAGTATTTACAGGTGGAACTTTTGGGAATTACGATTAGAAGAGGTCATGAAGAGTAGCGAGTCCATGCTGGCATTAGTGTCTTTATAAGACCAGGAGGAGTAGTACCCTTGCTCTGTCCTAACATGTGATACCCTTTGCCAAATTATGATACAGCAAGAAGACCCTCAATAAATGGCAGGCAGATTCTAACACCATGCTCTTGGAATTCCCCGCCTCCAGAACTGTAAGAAATTAATTTCCTTCCTTTATAAATTACTCAGGTACATAGTTATAGCAACAAAATAACAAAGACACCCACCATCTTGGTACATATATTCCTTTCTCCTGCATATGCATGTTCATGTCCTTGTGGTCCATGACAACAATGTCAATGTCAGCCAAATAGGTGTGAGAGCCAAGCAGAGTGAAGGAAAAGTAAAACAGTCACAGGCCACTAGAAGACAGTAGCATCAAAGATGCAAGGAGCTATTTCAAATTTTTGATCGGCTAGAATTAATCCAATAGGAATGCAGGATAGCTGCAGCAGCAAGGAGACCTATTCCAGATTTCCTGAGAAAGAAGTCATAGAAGAGTGGTGTTCTGCAAGTGTTTGTGGGTGTAAAAATTACACCATGGATTCGTTAAGGGATAGATTCTGATTCAATGGTTCTGAGGAGAGATCTGAAATGCTGCAACAAGTTCCCAGGGAAGGACCCGCAGCGGCTGCTCCACCAGAGGATCTGGAGTATCTTGAATCTAGAGGTAGGGTAGGGTGCGTTCTTTTTTTTTTTTTTTTTTTTTTAAGGGAGAGGGACAGTGAAAGAAAGAAAATCAATTTTATTTAGTTTTTCATGTGGCTTTTATTACTCTGACACTTTGTTGTGTACTGGTGCTTGGGGTTAAACCCCGCATCCCCGCACATACCAGGCAAGCGTAACAGCTGAGCCACCGCTCCGGTCTAGGTGCATTCTAATAAACTAAGTAAAACCAAATTGAAACCTATGGGTCAACAAGACAAGAGTACACAAACTGAATAATGACCCCTGCAAGAAAGGACCATTGCCAGGAGACCACAATCAAAATCAAGGGCAAGCCCATTGCTCAGGCACTGCAGCCGCCACATGGGTGATCCAGACCCGTGCTGGAGTCAGAGCCCAGAAGACAATGCCTGGAGATCTGAGCAGAGAAACATAACTGGCTGGGGCCTTCCTTCTTCTAGAGAAGCAACAGAGTACTAGAAAGAGCTCTGGACTTAAAAATAAATTCAAGTGAAACCGAGCCCAGACTCTTGCACTTACTAGTTGAACGATGTCTTTTGAGGGCCCACTTCTTCACCCAAGAAATACATTCTTCAAAAGACTGTTGTCTTGGGCTGGTGAGGTGGCTCGGTGGTTATGGCACTTGCCCAGCATTCGCGAATACACGGGTTCAAACCCCAGCACCCACGTACACAACTAAGTGTCAGCAACGAAAGTCATGTGCAAAACTAAATACTAAATAAAAATTGATCCTTTCTCTCTCTCTCTCACTGCCCTTCTTTCTAAAAAAAAAAAAAATTATTGTCATTGGGTGTGGTGGTGCATGCCTGTTATCACAGTGATTTGGGAGGCTAAGGCATGACAGCTGCAAGTTTGATTCCAGTCTCAGCAACTTAGTGAGACCCTGTCTCAAAATAAAAAATAAGAAAAGACTGAGGATGTGACTCAATGGTAAAGCACCCCTGGGCTAAATCTCTACCACAAAAAGAAAAAACAAAAAAACCCAACAGATTATTGTCAAGATTAAATAAGACAATTCTTTCATTGAGTATCAGGCTACCTAGATGATCTATAAATTCCTAGACTCAGATTACTCACCTACGATAAACATAAAGATAAATATAGTGTCCTATTTTAAAAAAACACTTCCTGTCTATAACAAAATTCATAAATCTTACCTAAATTGCTAGGAAGAAAACTTTTTCAGCCAATCCATTATTATGCAGGAGATGATAGTTGCCTAAAATGATGAATTGCAAAGCCCAGGCAGGTAAGTAACCTTATTGAATGTCATGAATTAGGCAGTAATTAGAGATCCTTAGAGGATGCCTGTCCTTTCATAAGAATTGTCACCAAGAGAGAAAATGGGCCTGGTTTCAAAATAAAGATATTTACTTCAAAAACTCTTAATTTTTAAATGTTGGAAATAATTCAAATATTTAGACACTTGTTTGGGCCACACAAAACCTACTTGCAGGCTCAATTCCTGCCCTGAGCCAACAATTCTCACCCCCCTCCATTCCACCTTTGCCCTAATCCTTCTAGGAATTCATGCCTTATTAGGGGAGGAAGCTGTCCTTCAGTGCTCTCTGCAAGGTACACTATCATGCAGTCCTAAAGGAAAGAATCAAGACTTTCAGAGAACAGCACATTTTCAGCACCCTCAAATCAGGCCCTGCAGAATTTTTAAATCTCTACTTTTATACTATTCCTAAGAAGGAAGGCAGGAGCAATAAAATGTGGCCCTGCATCAGTTTTGAGGTCTTGACTAGCTAAGGGTTGGGGAGACTTCAGTGACATGATCTTGGAAACTAACTGCCCTCCCCTGCATGGTTCCTAAACTATAATTTTTTCCCTAAGGTTAAGACCACTTTCAACCTTTGTTCACCACTCCTTGTTCACAGCTCTAATCCTTGTGTATTTTATTTCATTGAATTAATTCATTAATCCTTAAGATTTTTGTGTGCTTCTGGTACTAACTGAATGTTGTAGGGGCTGGAGATGGGGCAGAACATAAGACAGATATAATTTTTATTCCCTGTATTTTCAGGGGATCACAAACAGCAGGAATAGCTCCGGGGAAGCCATTTCCACACCACTGGTCAACACAAGCTGAAGACAGAAGAGCGTAAAGACTCAAATAGAGCAGCCCAGCAGCGCTGGCTGGCAAGAGAGGACAATTCAGCGATTTCAGGAGAAAAAGTCAAGGGGATGTTAATATATTATATCAACAAAGAGGAAAGGAATATATGGAGAGAGGGAGAGAGAGAGGGAAGAAAGGAAGGAAGGAAAGAGGAAGGGAATAAGAAAGGAAGGGAGGGAAAGGGAAGGGGGACAGGGCTGCAAGGTGAAGTTTACTTTGGTGAAAAGTACTCCTATTCTCCCAAACTTATTTGAACATGAAATAATTTTCTCCATAAAGCATGTCTAGGGACTTATATACTACAAAATCAACTTGTAAACCATTTGTCAAAGTATAATTTTCCAAAAGTCACGAAGACAATGTTCACATACTGTTGTCCCCCTTATCTTGGGGAGATATGTTCCAAGCCCCCAGTGGAGGTCTGAAACTGGACCGGACTGAATACAATATATGCAGGGCTTTTTCCTCTATTTACATACATAATTTAATTACTTTTTCATCTTATCTAAGAACTTATCAGGCACCGTGGGCACAACTTTTGCAATATGAGATATGACCGAAGAAACAGCACTAATTTCTTTTCCTGCTTCACAATTCATGGATAGAAGATTCATTCTACCGTAAGTCTTAGCAATCTTAGCGTGATTTTTTTCCTTGTTGCCAAGAACTTTTCACGTTTTCACAGAAAGGAAGCACTCTCTGGTTTCTCTTGTCATATTTGGATTGCCAACACCATACTCTTAAGATTTGGGGGTCATTATTCAGGAAAATAAGGGCTGCTTCCAAACAAGCACAGTGACAGGGTAGCAGTCACTTTGACATCTGAGACAGCTACTAAAAGACTAATGGGAAGGTAGCACATACAGTGTGAATATTCTGCACAAAGTAACATATTTCATCCCTCTATTAAAACATATGTGTAATTTAAAACTTATGAATTATTTATTTATTTCTGGAATTTTTCTTTTTCTTTTTCTTTTCTTTTTTTTTTGTCCTTGAGACTGAACCCAGGGGCATTTTTTTTTTTTAACACTGACCCATATCCCCAGATCTTTTTATTTTTATTTTGAGGCAGGACCTTGCCAAATGACTGAGGCTGGCCTTGAACTTGGAATCCTCCTCAGCCTCCTCCCAAGCTGCTGGGCTCAGCTTGGAATTTTTCATTTAACGAGGTTCAAACTGGATTGAACCTCAGATAACTAGAACCATAGAAAGTGAAACTATGGATAAGAGGGATTACACTGTGTTCAACTCATTAGTTACGGGACCAGCAGAACGTAAAACTTGTTCAAAGTACATTTGAAGGACAGAATATCAGTAAGAATTTGAATATAATTGCTAGGTTAGATACAAACCTGATTAATGTCCTCCAGGGCAATGATCTTTGAGACATTCTATTCTATAGCTTAGAAATTATTTACATCTCTACTGACTCTATTGTCTTAGCATAATGTTCAATAAAATCCTGGTTCAGAATACAAATTATGTGGTTTTTCTCTTTATTAAGGGAACATGTAAGTTTAGAAAATCTAGACTTTGAATCTAGAGTGCAAAGCAATTCCAACAAAAGTACACTCCTTTAGGTAGGCAAATAATTCTTGGCTAGGCTTATTAAACAACATGCCAACATAAAATTTTAAAACATGCTCACCTTTGTTAGTCTTATTCCTATATTTCACACTTTTCCTTAACAGGCATCCTAATTATAAATAATCTTCAAGGATTATTCATGATCCCTAATGAATACACACATGTACATACATATAATGATTGCTTGTTACTTTTTGCCCTTCCATTTATAGGAAATTGACACTAGATGCTAACTTTTTGAGTACATAGAATCATACAGTGTTCAAAAACTACTAATACCAGAGAAGTATCTTCCTCATGGAAATTTGTATACGGCATCTAGGATTGTACTTTCAAAAGCCTCTGTGTTGTTTGGTCTTTGGTCCACAGCCCACAAACCCAAGCCCAAGAAATTCATCTCCATGAGTTTCACTGGCAGGACCAATCACGTAGTGAAATTCCTCTATTTCTAAGATCCCATACATAATCTGTTTGTGTTCTTGGTCTGCCAGAAAGGAATCTAGGGAGGGCTAAGCTTCTCTTCTATTTTGACAGTTCTCCTGTAAAACAGTTATGGTAATTTTCCCAGTGAGACACCTCTTACTATTCAGGTGAGCTAGTTTGGAAATATTGAACATACTAAATAAAACCTAATCTATGGGCCAGAGCAGTGGCTTGGCGGTTACAGTGCTTGCCTGGCATGCATGAGTATACTAGTTCAAACCCCAGCACCACATACACAACTAACTCTTGGAGCATTGAAAGTCACATGAAAAACTAAATAAAATTGATTCTCTCTTTCTCTCTCTTAGCATCCCTCTCTCTTTAAAAAAATAAATAATCTATTTTAGCATCTTGAACAATTTTTGTAATTATACTTGAAATCTCTAGGAAATCTCATAATAGTTTTAAGTGTGAAATATATATTATTTTTTACTTCCTGAAGTTAAGATCTGATTTTCAAAGGCAAAAAAATGTACTTCTTATCACTTGATTAACCCACTAAGTCTCAAGTTTTTAATTCTATAAATATTCCAACAGAATTAGCACAAGCATATTAAAATAGATTAGAAAACATAATCTTGAACTTATATATATATATATTACACTAATATTACCTAATTAATGAGTAAATTATAATTATCTTCTTATTTTCCAATGCTATAGAATTACATATTATATAGTATACTTAAGTTTTATTCCATCTGGACAATAAACCAAAAGATAAGATCATCCCTGAAAAGAATAATTCATAGAATGTTGGTTGCTTATCAATCTAACCATGCATATTTTAAATATGTCATTCATTGTAAGGAACTTTAGCTTTTTAAAGTAAAAAGTTTTGTGGTATTTTTTAATAATGGTAAGATACAGAATATCTGCTGAGTAGATATCATAAAAGGTAAACGATAAACTTTTATTACACCTATAAAGAGCAGATGGTGCTGACACACATGATTTTGAAAGAGCAAAAACCAAATTCTGCTGTTGTACGAATATAATATTTGGTAGTAAAAAATTGCAAAGATTCCTTCTTTATCTTTTATCTTTTGAGCATGTCCTTCAAAACTGAATAACATCTTAATAATATACTTATTTTTTCATATTCATTACTTTCAGTGTGATAAGCTAAGAAGAAAAATTTTACTTTCTTTCTACAAGACTTCTACAACTTTTTATATCTATGTAGATTTTGTTTCTTACTATTCTCTTTCACATTCTAAACAACCTGACACTGGTCAAAACTGTAGTCTCTTACACTTGATAAACAAAGGCATATCCATTACCTTAATGCATCGTCAACACTGTCACTAGTGTTCCTAATATAGTCTCAATTGCCCATATTAATTATAATTTTTAGCTAGATTAAGTATCATTACCAAGAGATGATAGGTTATTAAATGATAAGTGTGTATCTTAAGCATTTTATCAAACTAACAAAGCACGTGAATGGAGAAGAGTGAAAATCTCTCTTAGGATAGTTTCATATACTTCCACAGCCTCACAAGTGCCTTAACACCTTTTTAATACATTCATTAATATAATCCAGAGAAAGGACAACTCTATAAAATATACAAATCAGGAGCCAATATATAAAATTCAGCCCCATATTTATGTGCTCACACTTACATACATACATATATACATACATGTTTGGTAACCAGTACTAAAGTATTCTCTCTTACTTAGAAATTACCTAAGATTAATTGACTTGATTTAATATAAGTGCAAGAATTTACACTTAATTATGGTATTTGAAAATTATGTTTCAGCCTACACAATATAGCACTCAATTGCTATTTATGTAAAAATATTTATTGAAAGTATAATTCAATCTAGTTGAACACATGATTTTGCCTTTATTCTTAATTTTAAACATTATATGGCAGTACTGTTATCTAATCTGATTGTTAAAACAGTGTAAAATAATAAAGAATTCAGATTAATCACATAAAAAACCCCAAATGCTATATAAAGTAAAAATATATGCTTATGTTATGTTTTTATGTTGATAATATCAACAAAGACACATAACTGTTTTTAAAGAAGTATTAAACCAATTTATGCATCCAAAGATTCATTTTAATTATATGAACTTAGATTATTAATTAAAAAATAAAAAATGAGAATATAAAACATGGAGCTTGAGGAATTGGAGTATTCATGAATAGCAATCAATCAGAACAGAGTTCCCATACAGAGAAACTTTACAACTTACCATTATTCTCCAGCAACAGAAAAATCTTTTTCACATTCATATGATGAATTGAGTTTCAGTTACCTATTTCTGTTTAAGAACTCATTTTAAAATTTAGTAGCTAGAGACAGCTATCATTTATTTGGATCACAAATCCACAATTTGGGCACAATATTTGGCAGGAAAAGGTTCATAATGTCAGATGGGGTGGCTTAACTGGGGAAATGAAGGATCTGTCTTCAAAAAGTCTCACATGGCTGCCAACTGGGAGCTGGGTTTTGGCTGTGAGCTCAATGTGGGCAAAGGGCCAGGGCCTTGGTTCCTATCCATGTGGGTTTGTCTACACGAGTGGCTTGGGCTTCCTCACAGCATGGGGTGGGTCCAAACCATAGTAGTAATTGTGCTGCTTTTATGACTCAGCCTCAGAAGCCACAGTGTACTACTTACACCTTATTGCAAAGCTGGCCTAAATTCCAGAGTACAAAAAATAGATTCTGCTTTTTGGTGTGAGAAGTGTCAAAGTCATATTGTGATAAGAAGAAGTTGGACGGGAAAAATTGTGATGCTTATTTTTTTTTTTTTTTGGAAAATAAATCTATCAAACTCTGTGTATCACAAATACAGTCACACAAACTCACAGCTTCCATTCTATGACACCAGTTATGGTCAAAAGCAAAAACAGAATACAGAAACACTTTTGTCTTCATCTCAGTAGTTCTTCTTTGTGGGGGAACTGAAATGTTACTTCAAAGAGAACAACCACCAACCAATCCAAAAGGCTTCCAAACCACATTCCCTATCCTCACTTACTACCACCTGCCATCACTTCTGAACTACCAGAAATAGTTGTGGGCTTGCAGGTGTGAAGGTTGCCTTAAGAGCATCCCAGGAAAGTAGAGAACATTGAATTTCACAACGTAGCCCAATTGTTATACAGGTTATTTTCTAACAAGAATCCAATCTCGGCAAATGTGATTTTCCAACTAGAAACTCTACTCAATCCAAGACAAATATCTGACATGAAGTAAATTAATAGCTTAAGAAGAAATAATGCTGATTCATTTTTAAATTATTCTTTTTTCTTTATGTTCATTGATAAACCTTTGGTTTATCAAAGGTTTATCTACCATAAGGTAGAGTTTGAAGTTTGAGTATGGATTCCAGTACTAGTTTTACTTGTTCTTGGTTTCCTCATGGGCAAAATAGGAATACTAATAACTCACATATACTCACGGACATGAGTATTTAATACTCATGACTATTAAGACAATTTAGCAAAACACTAAACATGGTGCCCAGCACAGAGGAAACCCAATAAATGCTATAAATTAGTATTACTATAGCAATTATATTGCAATATAATAGATTATAGTATATGTAGTGTGGATTATAGTCATTATGTATATAAAGTATGTTATGCTATAATACATACAGTATATTACTTTACATGTAGTCATCTGTTGGTCTTTGCAAAACAATGGTTCTGGAACCCTCTCCCCAGGATACTAAAATGTGCAGCTACTCAAGTCCTCATATAAAATGGTATATTCTCTGCATGTAATCTACTCATGTACTCCAATATACCTCAAAGCATCTCTAGATTACTTCTAATACCTAATATAAATTCAAAGCTATGTAAATGTCTTTAGGCTCTATGTTTAGAGAATAATGACCACAAAAGTCTGTACATGTTCAATACAGACACAATTTGATTTCAAATATTTTCAATCTGCAGTTGGTTCATTCTAAGGATGTGGAAACCACAGATATGAATGGTCAACTGCACTACACATATTAGAGTATATGTATTATTATGTGATATATATATAATGAATGTATATGTGTATACATGTATATATCATCTGTACATAGCAAATATAAGTGATTTTCTTCTTCTGTGAGTCAATGTATCCTCACTATCTGAAAATGAGCATCTAGATACAGTCCTTCTTTTGACACATCTACTATTCATTCATTCCAGAAATCAATTTGAGGAATTGACCTTTACAACCACGTAAATACAAGACTGGAACCCCTTCCCTTACAGGCAGCAATACATACAAGTAGATTTCTAGCCCTTTCTCCATATAGCTCCCTCTTACACTTATGCTCAGAAGGACGAACACGTGCACTGCCAAGCAAATGTAGTTTTCTTTGAGAACTGTAGACTCCCATATCTCAAATCCCTACCCGGGATCAATGGTCTTTCAGTTGGAGACTAATGAAAATTCCTCACTCAGGAAAAGAGTTAACAACTAAATATACTGCAAATCTATCGCTGGATAATCCCCAAATACCAGCTTCTTTTCAAGTGCTTTTAGTCTAGTTGGTCTTGTATAGAAAATAGGAGACGTTTTGCTTTCAAAATGCTTGGCTTTTGTTTTCCTATATCATCACATTTATTCTAGGAGTTCTTTATATACAGCTCTTGATCTGACAGGGCTAATAAGAAGCATCCTCATTTTCTGCACAAGAAGGACGACTAGTGGGCAAAAGATGTACTAGTTACTTAATTTAACATGCCTTGAATATACAGAAGCATAAATTTGGAATTAAGTTTACAGATCACTTAGTTTATGATTATCATTGAGGAAAACAAGGCCTTGAAATATAGAAATGAATGAATTACTCAAGGCTTCCTGGCTATTTTGTGGCAGATCCAGGTCTCTTTCTAATATGTAAATCTAATTTTCTTTGTTTGTGAATATGCAGTGTAAAATAATTAGCCCAGATTCCGTTGGTGAAGTTCAGAAGAATTTGGTTCTTTGTGCAAAGACAAGTTTTAACCAGTATGCCCCAAAACTGGAAACCATAAAACCTCTTTCTAAAGAATTCTTTCTGAAGAATTTTGACCAATATCATTCTTAGCTTCTGATTGCTTTCAACCCTCTGAAAAGGAGTAAATGCTTTATATTTATTTTGGTCCATGCATGCACACTGAAACTTGTCCAATGGAATCAATGCTTAACAAGCATATGGAACCTTATAATGCTGTTGAAGAATATAGCTCACCAATCTTCTATCTACATTCCTAAACATTTCAGGAACCTGATCACCAAAGCCCTGCATTCCTCAGGCCATGACTGAATGTCGATGCTCACATCTGATTGCGTGTGCCTGGAAATAAATGTGTACCAACAAGTTCATAGTTTTTAAATGAATTTAATTGCTCTCTGGAAACTTGGAACAACTAGCAGACAATGAATATGCTTAGAAGTAATTGTTTTAAATTCAGAGCTTAAACGAAGATCTCTCAAATCATCTAAGCATTTCTTTTCATCACTCAAAGTATTTCTTAATTTTGACACAAAACAGTCTTGTGTGCATAAGAGAAGAAAAAATTCCCCCTAGAGGTGACTAATATAGTAACTATAAAGAAAGAAAAAGAGAACTAAGATATATTCTCTTGAAGGTGAACTCACAGAGCTAAAGTAGCAACCAAGAAATGTTTGGGAATGAAGTTGTTCTGGTATTCCTATTTAAAGTAAAGATGTTCTAAATTTCATGTTTTCTTGTTCACACAGTATCTCAACACTGCTTCCCAGAGTGACCTTATTCTCTGGGGAGAGCAACACAGGTAGAAGTTTGGGGGAATGAAGTATTTATGATTAACTCTGAAGATTGAAAAGCTTCACAAGATTTACCTAGGCATGAGGAAGAAGAACCTCTCGAGGAAAGAATCATATGAGCAAAGATTCACAGTAAAAAATACTACAGTTCACACAATCTGTGTTCTGAAAGTATTTTCTTGTACATGCAACTCCAAGTACTTTCTGATTTGAATACATGATCTCTATCAAATCTCTCCAGTGTGTTAATGGCAAATGCTCTCTGCCTAGATGAAGATGTACAGGTGGTATGGTTGCAGCATGTACTTACTCACTTATTCAACATTTATGATGTATTTGCAGTGTGCCATGGACTAAGCTAGGTGTATATATTCCTTGAGAAAATAAAAGTCTAGTGAATGAACCATATTTTTAAAAACCCCAACATAATGGTGCATAAGCTTCAATAATGTATATATACCAATACAACTGTATGTAGACATTAACCAAACATTTATGGAGAGTAGGAAACAAACGCTCTGATTAGTCCATCTTACACCCATTACGCTAATGGAGTGATTAATAGCATCCTGGTTTGGAAGGAAAATTATATAGTTCCTGTATTTTTTTAAGTGACTCATACATGCCAAGCACTAGCAATACAAAAATTTCTCTGCCTTTAAGGAGTTGAGTATCTAGTAGAAGAGATAGACAATTAAATAATTGTAACATATGTGATAAGTGCTGTATGTATATCATGAACACAAAGTGTTTTGAAAGCTTATTTATAGCAGACCTGTTTTAGTCTGAGAGTCAAGAATACTTTTCAGAGTTCAAGAATATGATAACTAGTCTTAAAGGGAAAATATGGGTTAGCAAAGGAAGAAAGAGTGTTTCAAATCAAGAGAGGTGTTGTTGCCAAGAAGAAGAATAGAGAGCACACAGTGACTCTTATAAACATAAAGCGTTTGGTTTGTTTGGAGCATTAGCAGGGCAAAATAGGAGCTGGAGATGGAGAGGATAATTGCTGGACCATGACGGACCTCAGGTGCTTAATCAAGGTCTGAATTGAATTCCAAGGGTTGGAAAATTATTGATGCATAAAATATAGAATTGCTTCATAGATATGGAGTAGGAAGATAAAGTAGATGGGGGAGAGGAGAGGAAGGGAGAATAAGGAGGAATTAAGGGGTAATTCTGTTTTAAGTATCTATGCATTTCATATTGTTACTTTAAATACATTTATGATTGTACAATAACTCAATTCCTTAATAAAATATATTTTAAAAATACAGAATTCTTTGGCTACAAAATGGAGCACAAGACAGAGAGAGCAATACTACAGGTAAATGTAAACAAAAGAACTGGATGGGGTTTACATAAAAATCTTCTAAAAGAATTTACTTTGGCATAAGCATTCTTCTTGTTTATGTATACATATTTTCCTTTCCCCCTTTTTATTATTTCCTGCTTGGAAAAAAGTGTTATCACTGGATTCCAGAAAACCATCTTGGATCCTGAGGAAGAAAGTGACATATGGTGAATAAATGGGTCAAAAACCATGAATTTGGTTTCATTTTATTAGATTTAGGACCTGAGTCTACATTGTCCAATCCCTTCTCATCTGTCCTTCCTCAGAGTTAGTTATTATCCTAAAGTTGATGTATATCTTCTCATACATGTTTGTATTTTACACACATATATAAAAGTAAATTTATCTTCCCATAAATGTTTATATTTTAAACACATTTATAAAAGTAGATTTATCTTTTTATATTATATTAATTGCAATGTATATATCAAGCTGCTATAACAAAGAAACCCCAAAGCAAACTGGCTTAAATATTCTGTGGCTCAAGTGGAGTTTGAAGATGGGTTGGTGATGCAGGGCAGATATCTCCATTCACAAGGTTATCCTTGATCTTCGTTTTCTCTCTTGCTACTGCTGCCTCGTCATCTAAGGGTAGCTTATATTGAAGCTCCCAACAGTGAAGTTGCACACATAATTCTACTTGCATCATATTGAGCAGATTTTAATTCACAGCTATATCTAGCTTCAAGCGAGACCAGGAAATGTCTACAACATTGCCAAATACTTTTCTGCATCTTTGGTAAGGAGCTATTTTCTTATCAGAAGAAAGAAAGGTTAACTGCATCCTCAATGACAATCAGTCACTCATAAATTTTAATAGTTATATATACTAATCTTATTGTATGTATACTTATGTAAATATTTTTACATTGAATATTAAATCTTTTCCATTTATTCCCATTGTTACATGAAATACATGTTAGGTCATTTCAGTATAGACTGAACTGTACAGATCTAACGATAGGAATGAATCACAGTAAATCCACTCAGCTACTAATGGATCTTAAGAGACAAAAAATCTAATAAATAGCATTACTCTTCTTGATCAGTGTTGAGTCAATTTAGAATCATTTTTATCATATGGAAAATTGCCTATAAGAAAAAGTAGCCAGCAAGTATACTACCAGGAAAGCTATCTCAGAAGTCACAGGGCACAGAGGTTCATAAGTCAAAAGAAAATGCTAAAATTGTGTAGTTCATTAAATCAATGTACAGCATAATGTGAAAAAGAATGCTAGTGCTAACAAACAAATTCAGCAAAGTAGCAGGTTATGAAACCACATACAAAAATCTACATAGGTGCGGGAGGAGAGAGGAGGGAGAATAGGAAGGGATCTCGGGGGTAATTCTGGTTTAAGACTATATGCATATCATATTGTTACTTTAAATGTATTTATGATTGTACAATAACTAAATTTCTTAATAAAAATATTTTTTAAAAAATCAATAGCTTTCCTATATACCAATAATGAATCTGTTGAGAAATAAATTAAGAAAACAATCTCATTCACAATAACCTCAAGACAAAAAAAACCTAAGAATAAATCTAACCTAGGAGGTGAAGACCTGTATAAGGAAAATTATAGAACTTTGAAGAAAGAAACTGAAGAAGTTACAAGAAAATGGAAAGACTTCCTATGTTCACAGATGGGCAGAATTAATATTGTCGGAATGGCCATACTACCAAAAGCAATATAATGATTCAATACAATTCCCATCAAAATACCAATGATATTCTCCACAGAGCTAGAAAAATGTTCCTAAAATTCCTTTGAAAGAATAAAAGATACAGACTAGCCAAAGCAAAGCAATGCTGGAAGCATCATAATTCCTGACTTCAAATTATACTATAGAGCTATACTAACAAAAACTGGTACTGGCATGAAAACAGGCACACAGATCAGTGGTTTAGAATAGAAGACACAGGTAAACCCACACAGATACAGTCTTCTTGTCTTTGACAAGGTGCCAAAATCAGACATTGAAGAAAAGTTGGTCTTTTCAATTATTTGTGCTAAGAAAACTGGTTATCCATTCACAGAAGAATGAAACTAGACTTTTATCTATCACGCTGCACAAAACTCAACTCAAAATGGATCAAAGACCTAGGAATTAGGCAGAAAACTATGCAACTTCCAGAAAGAAAAGTAGGGTCAACACTCTAGCATAGAAGCACAGGCAAAGAGTTTCTCAATGGGAACCCTAAAACTCAGGAAATAGTGTCACGAGTTAATAAGTGGGGTGACATCAAATTAAGAAGTTTCTGTACAGCAAAGGGAACAATTAAGAATGTTAAGGGAAAATCTTTGCTTTTTACTCTTCTGACAGAGGACTAATATCCAGTATATAAAGAACTCAAACTACTTAATACCAAAAAACCCCCACCAATTAATAAATGGGTAAATAAATTAAACAGACCCTTCTAAAGAGAAGAAACACAAATGGTTAACAAATGTGAAAAAGTGTTCACCATCATTCTCAAGGAAATGCAAATCAAAACTACACTGAGATTTCATGTCACTCCAGTAAGAATGGCAGTTGTCAAGAATATAAACAATAATAAATACAGGAGAGGGTGTGGAGAAAAAGGAATATTTTTATACTGTTGGGATTGTAAATTAGTACAACCACTATGGAAATCAAAATGGATGCTTCTCAAAAGACTACAAATGGAACTACCATCTGATCCAGCTATACTTCTACTTCTATTTTTCATAAAGAATTAAATTCATTACACCATAGCGATGCACGTGCACCCATGTTACTAGCAGCACAATTCGCAATAACCAAATTATGAAACCACTCTAGATCTATGCATAAATGGATAAAGAAATTGTGGTATACATACACAGTGAAACTGTCATTTGTAGGAAAATAGATGGAACTTAAGAACATTATGTCAAGTGAAATAAGCCAAACTCAGAAGATCAATAGTTATATGTTTTCTCTCATATGTGGAAGCTACAGAGGAGAAAAGTGTGTGGGGAGGTTCCTGGGTATTTTCTCAGAAGAGCTAGAATCAGCTTATTACAGAGATACAGCTATATCAATGTTTATAGCAGCTCAATTTATAATAGCTAAATTATGGAAACAACCTTCACTGGATGAATGGCTCCAAAAGCTGAAATGATAGATAGATAGATAGATAGATAGATAGATAGATGATAGATAGATAGATAGATAGATAGATGATAGATAGATAGATAATAGATAGATAGATGATAGATAGATAATAGATAGATATACAGTTGCGTATGATACACACATACAGTGGAGTTCTACTCAGCCGGTAGAAAGAACAACATCATGGCTTTTGCAGGTAAATGGGATGGAAATGGAAAAAATCATGCTGAATGAAACAAGCCAAACACAGAGACCTACGGGTTGAATGTTTTCACTCATATATGGAAGCTAGAATAAAACCTAAATTAGGACAAATGTTAGTCAAGTTTATTTAATACACCCACCAAATTTGAAGTAACACAAGCTGCGGGAACTATAGCTATCAAAGGGGTTGGAGGGAGGGAAAGAGGGGGTTTTAAGTACTGTACAGTACACTTGACTCCCATCAGAAGCCCAAACAGACCCAGGCAGGAGTATAAATCTAGCTATTTCAATGATTGAAATACATGTATATGGCCATTTATATCTGTAACATGGGAGAATTACAGAGGAGACATGAGATCAGGGAGTGGGGAAAGGCGGGGGGGGGGGGCAGGGAGATCCTGGACAAGGATTGAATTTAAGCTTCTCTGTCATTATGTATGCATGCATGAATGTGAAGCAATGAATCCCTTCATTATGTAAGACAATGTTGAATGAATGAAAAGAAAAGTGTCAGGGGGCAGGTCTCATGAAAACCAAAAGGAGATTAGTAGAGAATGTTATTGGCCAAATTATATTGCTATATTATGGGCATGCACAAATACAAAACAACAAATCCCAACATTATGTGTAACTGTAATGCACCAATAAAACATGGAAAGAATAAAAAAATAAAATGTAAGATAAGAAGCAACAGGAAATAAATGGGGTAGGTTAAGAGAGGAGAGGATGCAATCAGGACAAGAAGCCGACATAAGCTGCAGAATGCTTTCTCTCTCCACCACATAAGCTTCTACCCCACCCCCTGTGCTGTGGTTGTGAGAACCTGAGTTCCATTTCAAAGCAATGGGGGCCACAGATAAAAGTTGGCCAACATGCATTCTCTACTGAAGAGGCCAAGTGGAAATGAATCTCATGAGCAGCTATGGATTTTAACTGCATTTTCTGGACAGAGAATTTGTAGGGCCAGAATGGTATCACCAATGGAAGTCCTATTTAAGATCTCATAACTATTGACTTGCTTCATGGGTATCATCAACGGGGGATCATCAATAGGGGAATGCTTACCTTGTCTTCTCTTCTTGCTGAATCAACATCTCAGGGGAGCGCAGAGCTGAAACTATCATTTTTGCATCCCAGCTACTGGAAAGAGAAAAGAGAGGTTGCGGGGAGGATACTGAGGCTTACTGCATACTGGACAGGTGCTCTTGCTAAATGAAAGGCAGGGCTGGATGACACTTATTTGAGGTCTCATGTGCACATCTTACCTTTTACCTTTTTAAAATCAATCTCATACACCTAGGCAAAGCCACTTTAAACTGAAGGAAGCCACTATAGCTGGAGCCTACAAATACCCCCAAAGCCTAGACCTTCCTACCCTGCCCACACTTAGAGCTTCTTTATTCCATATGTTCTTTTTCCCTCCAAATTATAGCTCTTGCTTATTTCTCAATGTTGAGAGTCAAATGGCTCAACTAGTATCCATCTAGACTAACTCATTTAAGAAAAGAGAGAAAGGTCGAGAATGGGCACATGCCTGTAATCCTAGCAGCTTGGGAGACTGAAGCAGGAAATTTGCAAATTCAAAGCCAGCCTCAGCAACTTGTCAAGGCCCTAAGCAACTTAGCAATACTCTATCTCAAAAATAAATAAATACATAAAATAAAAGTTAAAAAGGGATTGGGGGTGTTGCTGAGTGGTAAAGCACCTCTAGGTTCAATCCCTGGTTTAAAAAGAGAGAGAGAGGCTGGGGGGTAGGGGGAAGGAGACTGTCAGATGGATATCAAAAGAATTTTTACCAGCAAAAACTGTACCCTACAGGCCAAGTCATAGGTTGATGTCACCTAGAACAATCTTCCCCATACCAATAGGTCAATGTTGGCCCTAGTCAAACTTCCAGAAAGGAGCTAAGCATTATGTGTACTTCTTGCATGGTGGCACACTCCCAAGAAAAAAAGTGAAAGGAGCCAAGCTAAGCAGCTTTATTTCCTAATGTCAAACTTACCAATAATTTACTGCATTTCCTCTGAACAGAACATGAGAGCTGCACTAATTAATGCCTCTCTACTGGCGCAGAACATCATCGTAGATATTTTAACTTAACAATAAAAAGATATTGCTTTCCAGTGTTTCCACTAACAAAAATAATTCTGCAATGTAAATTCTTATGCCCATCTTTTTATGCAAAGTGCAAGAATATTTTTAAAACATACCTCGGAGAGGATTTTCTAGGTCATAATACACCCAGTGATGTGTGCTGTTGCATTGCCCTCCACAGTGGTTGAACTGAGCTACAGTTCCACAATTAGAACGTAATCTCCATTGACCTCTGCTCTTGGCAAAGTATGATATTATAAAGCAATGAATTAATAAATACGTAAACAAATGAACAAGTCATCTTCTGGGTATGAAATTGTATCTCAATATAAAAATGATTTTAATTTGTGTTTCTATCATATTCATGAAACTGAACTTCTATCATGATTACTTGTCATTCATAGTTCCTTTCATGGGATTTGTCCATTCCTATTTTATCTGTTCATACTTTCATTTTTTTATGAGTTCTTACTAATTTATAGTGGGTTCTTCCCTTTTTTAAAAAAAATTTAATACAAGTGGAGGTCAGTTACATACATCATAAATCTCTTTTTTTATATTTTTTATTTTTCTCTCTACACTGCATTTTAGGAATTTTTGGGAGTGAGGGTAGTAAGCAGCTGGGATTTATTTTCCTGCTCACTCATTTTCTCTTTTCCTGTGTCTAATCTTCTATTTAATCCATCAATCAGATTTTAAATAATAGCCAGAAGATACTATGGGAAGAAAAGGAAACTATCTCAAACACACTGCATAACAAACAACTTTGTAAACAGCCTTCTTTAACTGAAGTTCTTCAACATTCTTCCTTGGTCTGTTCCATTCTTTAAATTCTTCCCTGTTTAGCCTCTTTTAATCTCTAATTCCCCAAGGAATTCATCTCTTTCACTAATTTATATTGGTCAATCTGAAAAGTTAAATCTTGAACTTGACTAAACTCTAACAAGGCAATTCGCTGTCCATTCCCTTCTTTCCAAGCAACCTCTCGAAAGAATCATCCAGCAAAAGAATCATCCCTTCACTGTAGGGAGGTCAACAGTAGATTGGTCAGAACTTTCTAGACACTAAGGAAGCTAAAATGCTAAAAAGAGAAAGTCTCTAGCAAATCAGGTCAAATTGGTCACTGTATTACCAAGAAAAATTATATATATATATATAATTATATATATATATATATATATATATATATATATATATATATATCTCCACATAATAATTGAACTTGCTACTTTTCTAGGATACATTTCTATATATGGAATGACTAAAGTGCATTCATTGTTTGAGGGTTTTCACAAGTGTTGAAAAAAATAGTCTTCTAATATAACTGAACCTATTTTTAATCCCATACATGGTAACAATGACTTCCAGAGCTTTTGATGGACCAGAATAGAATCCTCAGCAGCACCTGGGAACACAGTACATTAGAGACTATAGTCACCTCTCAGTATACTAAGAGACCTGATTCCAGGACCCCCACAGATGCCGAAGTGCTCAAATTCCTTATATAAAATGGCACAGTCTTTACATACAACCTACTAACATCCTCCCACATACTTCAAATGATCTCTTGATTACTTATAATACCTAATGCAGTGCAAATGCTACGTAAACAATTGAACTACATTGTTGGGAGATAATGACAAAGAAAAAAAAAAACACTTTTTTTTAAGCAGGAAAGAGTTATTCTGGCTCAGTCCATGCTTGGTTTTCTCATTGTTGTGTGCCTGTGGTGAAGCAGGACATCATGATGGGGAGCCTGTGGCAGAACGGAGCTGCTCACCTCCGTTCTGAACCTGAACTTGTTCATATAAGCGCAACTTGTTTCTGATTTTCATTTGTGGTTGATTGAATACACTTACCAGGATATAGAAAGCTGACTGTATTCACCTTAACAGATAAAACTGAGAAGGACTCTTCCTCATTGCTAGGAGATTTAGCATCCCTGTCCTTTAGTCAGAATCTTTGCCTCCATCTCCCTCTCCCTTCTCCTCAAACCACCCGCTCCCCCACACACATTACTGTCTGTGTCCCACAAATGCCCTTGGAATTAAAAATACTTCACAATGAAATGTCCAGCAACCCAAAGTCATTATTTACCAATGTTTTGACCAAACACTGTGTTAGAAACTATAGATATCAAATGAATTAGAAAAAACAACTGCCTTTGAAATGCATCTGTTTGGAAAAGGCAAGCATATAAATAATACTTAAAAAAACAAAAACCCTGTGGTCTTGTGCTGGAGTGGTGGCTGAGCATTTGCAGCGTTTGCCTGGCGTGTGCGAGTATGCGAGTTCAAACCCCAGCACCACATACACAACGAAGTCGCACAGCAAAGAAAGCCACATGAAAAACTAATTAAAATTGATTCTCTTTCTCTCTCTCTCTCTCTCACTGTCCCTCTCTTTTACAAAATAAAATAAAATAAAAAAACTGTGATCTAAACTTTAGCCTTTCCAAAGCAATTATGTACTTTAATAGACTGGGGAAAAGAAGAATTATCCTAAGTATTTACAATAGAATATTATGTGTATTTCTATTTGAATTCCAAATCTCAAATTTCTCTATTTCCCTAAAGATGTAGTTTGCACTAATAGCAATTTATTATATCCACTGTAAATCCATTTTACAATAAACTCAAATTCAAAAAGGAAAGTGAATTTTAAAACGTAACATCCATCCATGCAACTCTTATAGTTGCAAAGTCTTGTCATAAAACGGGGGGGGGGGGGGAGCAGGTTTGAATTCATCTCACTTTTTTCTTTTCTTTTTTCTTTTTTTTTTTAAGAGAGAAGGACAGAGAGAGAGAGAGAGAGAGAGAATCAATTTTTTTTTAATTTTTTTATCTGGATTTATTTATTTATTGTTTATTAAGAAATTTATTTGTTAAACAATCAAACTTGCTTCTAATCAAACAATATAATATATATATATATTCTTTTTTTAGTTTTTATTTCATTTTATTTTTTTTTAATTTTTTATTTTGAGCAACCTTACAAGATTTTAACAAAAAAATATAAAGTGTATATAAAATATGCATATATTCTGGATATTGCAATTATCCCCAGGAGTGCCCCCCCAATTACCCTCCCTTATCCCTCCCTTCCCCTTCCCATTATAACTCTAAAAAAAGTATTAGATTGTAAAGCATTACATCTTATCTGGATTGAGATGAGGGACTGGCATGGTTGCTCAGTGGTTACAGCACTTGCCCAGCATGCGCAAGTACATGGGTTCAAACCCAGCACCCACGTACACAACTAAGCGTCAGAGCAACGAAAGTCATTTGAAAAACTCAATAAAAATTGATTCTCATGAGAATTTTTCAAATGACTTTCGTTGCTCTGACGCTTAGTTGTGTACGTGGGTGCTGGGTTTGAACCCATGTACTTGCGCATGCTGGGCAAGTGCTGTAACCACTGAGCAACCATGCCAGTCCCTCATCTCACTTTTGAAACTGAACACAGAGCAAAGTTTGTAAACATCTCTGTAGTTCTCACACATTTACACACAAAAAAACTGCCTTTATAAATTTGAAAAAAAAAAGAAAGAAAGAGAAAGAGATAGCCCAAAATGAGTATTAACACAAACAACTGAAAGGTTAAATTGGAGAAAAAAAACAAACCGGGGTATAAGTGACATTCATTTGTCCTTTCCTTTCCTTTGCCTGGAACCTACTAGAAGACTCAGAAGAATTGCCCTTAGCACCTAGCACCTGAAATCTGTGACCACAGGAAGGATAGACGTCAGAAGAAAATTCTGACTAGGAGTCACTGACATTTTCATTTCAACTCTAGGAGTTGGCAATAACTCTAAAAGATGCTGCTCTCTTTTCTGTGAGGTAAAGCAGCCTTTCCAAACACAATTGAATCTTTCTTTGATGATTCTTAAGTTTGGTGCCTTAGGGACACCCTCCAAAACCACAGGTTTCCTTTGCCCCAAACCATAGCTGTAAGTGTGAGACCTTGAACTTTTTAAGTTAATCCTTTCTATCAAATTGTTTTCTTAAACTCTTTTCTTTCTTGCAAGTGAGAAAGAAGGAAAAACTCTGTTGAAGACATTCAACTATGCTCAATTTAAAGTAAACATTTCATAGGACCCCACATTGTAAATACTGATGCTGGGCTCCTCTGGGTTCTATTTTTTAACATCTACTAAGGACTAGACTCACAGCTTCATCTTTATTAGACTATTAGCCTGTCTATTCTCAGCCACCAACTTCGCACCTAATATGGCCATTTGCTTGGAAAGGCATAGAGTAGACTCAGCTATGGCTGGATTCGTGCACATCCATCTTTGCTGAAAAAACTAACAATGACCATGCACTTCTTATGCTTTTTTAATATATGAAAGATTCTAGTAAATATTTTGCCATCTACCTGGCACTAAGCCATTACATAAACAATTGAATTCAACCAACATTTGTCAAGTACTAACCTACCATAGAAAATACCTATCATTTGTTCTCCGTGTGTTTTAGAGACCTGAGAAATCAGATAATAAACCAGCTCTAGGCCCAACTAGCTGTTGATCCTGAGCAGCAGAAAGGTCATGGTGCTAGCCAGTGCCTGTCTGAGCCCAAGGACAGCCTCATTGGATATTTAGAGGGATGCTCCACTGTCCCACTGTAGATGCCTTCTCCCCTACTTGATATGAAATTCCTGCCAATAAAGTCCACTTCTCTGGGACAGTCAATGAACATGTACCTGCTGAATTTACCTTTTTACCTCTCATTTTAAGCTGGATTTTAAGCTCTTAATAGGTGCATGAAAAGCATGTGTAAATGTTTGCTTAATTATTTAATAGAATGGTATTTGAATCAAGTTATCTCTAGATGCTAAAAAGGTTACCTATGGACTGAACGAGACTTTAAAACTCATTGTCTCTTTTTCTTTTGCCCACTACAACTTTTGAACTTCTGACATCTGGTAATTTGAGAGTCTCATGAAATCTGTTCTTTGAATCCATATCTTCCCTGAAACTTCAGAACTGATGGATCCAATATTTCCAAACATCATGGGCAAAACCTATGACACACACACAATGTGTGCCCAGGACAAAAATTTGCTTCCCTCCCCTTCACCTTCTAGTCTTCAACTAAAGTTTCTACAATAATGAGCAGAAAGCCCCTGTACATATGCAAATCATTGGATGAGCTCCTACCACCTGCAAAATTCAATGTCAAGTTCATTTTTTATCATAAAACCTAGTAACAATTCAGAAAGGAAGGTGTTGTTAACATTACCCTACATGTGAGAAATGCGGATGCTTGAGAGAGTGCTTTGTTTTTGTTCCTTGATTTTTTTTTTCTTTATAAGGGTGTAATTGACAAATGGAAGTTATATATACTTAAGGTATACAACATGCTGCTTTCATTTCTGACATTTAGTACTTGTGCATATTTATGAATTACAGTGTGATAAGGTAAAACATATATAAATGTGAAATGACCAAATCAGGGAACCAGCATTTCCATCCCCTCAACCATTTATCATTTCTATGTGCTGGATACTGTCAGACTTTTCTATTTATATGGAAATGCATAATAACTTGTTTAGACTATAATTACCCTACTATGCTATAAAACAGTATAAATAATCCATTCCTTTAACTGTATTTTAGTACCTGTTATCTAATCTCTTTCTGTACCCTATCTCCTCCCCTTTTCCTAGCCCCTAGTGACCATTATTCTATTCTCTTCTTCCATTAGATCAACTTCTCTAGCTTCCACTAATGAGTGAGAGCATGTGACATTTATCTTTCTGTGCCTACCTTATTTCACTTAACATGATGGCCTCCAGTTCCATCCACGTTACCAGAAAGGACAGGATTTCATTCCTTTTATGGGTAAGTAATAGTCCCTTATGCATGTATTACCACATTTTCTTCATCCATTTATCCATCCATGAATACCTTGATCAATTCCACCTCTTGACTATTGTTAAAAGTGCTGCATACATGTGACAACGAAAGTGTCCTTTCAGAATAATGATTTCATTTCCTTTAGATGTTTATCTAAAGACTATAGGCGATTGCTGGAGCATTTTGTAATTCTATTTTTAGTCTTTCATGGTCACTATACTAATTTATACTCACACCAACACTGTATAAAAGTTCCTCTTTAAAGACAGAGTTTTACTTGATTATCTAAGGCCCAACAACCCAGCAAATGATAGAGTGAGGCTTTGAATCCAAAACTGACTAACTACAAAGTATTATTATTTGGGGTCAATACCTTACCTAAGCTTCAGTTTCATAGTAGATGACCTTGAATTTTCCCAGTGAACTCTTCAGAATCTGTATTCCATTGTCTCATTTGCCAGCATTTGAACATCCATTTTATCTGTGAGAAGAACTGAGACCTAGAGAAGTGAATTCACTTGTCTACAGCCAGTGGGGAACTTATGGTGGTCCCAGAACCAGAGCTCATCCCCAAGCCCTTTAACCTCTACCATCCTCACCCTAGCCTGCTGGCCCTTGATCATTCTGATATCTATGAATGCCATTTACTTTTTTATTCCTTACACTCTGGCCACGATAGCTAAAGGTGTTGGTTTCTTTCCACTTATATTTACATACATTCCTTTTCTCTGCCTGGTCTATACTGGCCCTCTTTTTCCACCTGACACCTGACTATGGATAGTACTGACTTACCCATTAGGTCCCAATTCAGATGTCATATCCTAAAAGTACCCTTCTTTACTCCTTTCCCTTCCCCAACATAGAATTGCCAGATAAGATATAGGAACCCAGTTAAATTTGAATTTCAGATAAATAATGAGTTACCTTTCAGTGAAAGTAAAGCTAAAATATTACAAGAAACATACGTATGAAGCTGTTCATTGTCTACCAGAAATTCAAAGGCAGGCAGAGGAAGGAAGGAAGGAAGGAAGGAAGGAAGGAAGATAAGAATTATCTCTGCTTTCTCCATGGATGGGGAGAATTCACAATGACATGTGCAATTAAACTAAGCAGCGTCATAACCTACTGGGCTGTGATCTACATTGGGAAAGAGAATGATTCCAAGAGACTGAATCAGAAAGAATAATAGCAGAGGGTCAAGGAAGTACCAGAAAATGAACATGAATGCTCCAAATTGTACCTGGACCTGGCCATTCCCCTCTGTCCACCTGCAGGCCCAGTGAGGCCACTTAATTCCTCAGTTGTATCCCTTAGGTTCAGCCCTGAGTTGCCTTGAGAAGTGAGCTGGCTCCATGGCAACCAGGGAAACAAAGCCCCAGGAAGATTTTGCAAAGCTAAACCCAAGAAAAGCTGTGCCAGGCAAACAGTAGATATTTGCAAAAACATTTCTTTCTGCTCACAGTGGTTTCTTGTGTACATATTGAAGGAACAATGCCATTTACACCACCTCTAAATATTCTTGCTGTGTCCCATTACAGAGGGCCTTAAGTATCATAGATCCCAAACTCCATTCTACCAAGCATTAGCATCTATAGAAATGTGTTCATATATGTTCCATGGGGGACAAACAGGATCGTATGGCACAAGTTGCTGAGAACTGCTAGTCTTAGGGATTCACAACGTACCTTAGCCCACTCAAGGATCTGAAAAGACCTTCAGGAAAAATTTTGTCTAACTTTTCAGTGTTTCTTATACTGTAAAATCTAAAGAACTCTTCAATTTGAGAGGAACATTTTCAGATATTATTTTAGTTTCCAAGGAATGTTGTAATAAATCATCACAACTGTGTGGCTTTAAATAACAGATTTGCTCTCTTAGAGCTCCGGAGGCCAGAAGTTTACAACCAAGGTAGGAATAGGATCGCACTCACTTCTAAAGCCCTAGGGGAGAACTTGTTTTTGCCACTTGCAGTTTCTGATGGCCCTGTGTGTTCCTTGCCTTGTGACTACGTCACTCCAGTCCCTGCCTCCACAATGATATTCCTTCATTTTCTCTATGCTTCTCTCTACTTCTCAGAATACATTAAATTCCACTCAGGGCCCTCCCAGATAATCCAGGACAAACTCCTCTTTTGAGAATCCACATACGGTAATACACACAAATTCCAGGAATTGGATGTGAATATGTTTTTGATGAGCATTATTTAACGCACTATAAATGTTAATTGAAATACCAAAGTGGTATCTTCAACAGTATTCAATTTATTCATACCCAGCAATCATCTATTAAGCTTTTACTACACACCATGCATTGTCCTAGGCCTGATCATAAAATGAGTCAAGTCCCAGTCATAAACCTGAAGCAATTCATATGCCAGGGAAAGAGATGGACAGGACAGTGAGTTTATACTATGCGCAATGTAAGTACTACATGAGAGTTCTGATCCCAGGGAACTGAGTAAGTAATTTGCTCTTCCTGCAGAAGGAAATAGTGTTTTTCATAGGAAGAAAGACCTTGTTTACTAGAGATTTAAAGAACAGAAATTCCCAGCCAAACCAGGAAGGTAATTTCAAGTGAAGGGAACTCCGTGGTCAAACACCCACAGCATGGAAATTCTGAACACTTGTGAAGACTAAGTGAGAAAATGCATGAAAAACTGAGCAGTGTTCATTAATCTGCAATGTTTCTTGTTTACATGAAGTGAGGAGGATGGAAGCAGGAGATGAAGCTAAAGACAGGCAGGGACCAGACTGCACTTGACCTGGTTTGCCATTCTAATTAGCTTGTACTTTACTCCAAAAGTAATGAAAGATGGTTGGAATTTCATTGTTGTTATTTTGCAGTAGTGGAGATTGAACCCAGGGGTGCTCAGGCTGTACCTGAGCTACATGCCCAGCCCTTTTTCATTTTTTATTTTGTGATAAGATCTCACTAAGTTACCCTAGGCTGGCCTTGAACGTGCCATCTTCCTGCCTCAGTCTCCTGAAGAACTGTGATTAGATCTTTTTTTTTTTTTTTTTAAAGAGAGAGGAGGGACAGTGAGAGAGACAGAGAAAGAGAGAAACAACTTTATTTAGTTTTTCACATGGCCTTCGTTGCTCCAACACTTAGTTGTGTACGTGGTGCTGGGGTTTGAACCCGGGTCCTCGTGCTTGCCAGGCAAGCACCGAAACCGCTGAGCCACTGCTCCAGCCCAGATCTTTTAAAGAAAATTTATGCTTTATTGGACACACACAGGCAAAAAGTCTTAAATTTATATGATAAAAGTATATCCAAATTTTCTGTTTTAATGGTAGAATTCCAGAATACAAAGCAAAGGGAAAAAGAAGAGTACAGAATGCCCTCCGCGTAGGCATTATATCACCTACTTGAGAAATTTACAGAGGTGAAACTTATTTAGTGTTGTAGTCAGCCTTTTCTCCACTGTCAGCAAAAGACCCAACAAGAACAAATCTAGAGGGGGTAAAGTTTATTTGGGGGCTTACGGTGTCAGTGGTCACTGAGACCACTGAGGCAGAACATCCTGGTGGAAAAGTGTGACAAGGAAAGCAGCTGAGAACATAGTACCAGGAAGCAAAGAGAGAGAGAGAGAGCTTTGCTCAACAGGAACAAAATGTAAATCCCAAAGCCCCACCCCTAGGGAGCCACCTTCTCCAGCCTACCCTGTCTACAGTTCCCACCAAGTTAATCCCTATCAGGGGCTTAATGAACTGATGAGGTTAAACCTCTTATAACCAATCATTTCATCTCTAAGTTTCCTTGCATTGTCTCAAACATGAGCTTTTGGGGAACACCTCCCATCTAAACCATCATATATAGGTACTAGCATAATTTTTTTTCAACAAATATTCTTCTTTTTAAGGTGCCTGTTTATGTCTTTGTGTGCAATATGAACACAGGGCAGGATTAGCCTAGGGACACTGAGGGAAGTTTCCATAAACATGGTCTCTGGAAAATTATATATGTAAATAAACAAATAAAAAACAGTTAAGTCCTGCCAAACTGGTGACTATTTTGAAAGAAAATGAATGAACTTAGCAAATAGATGGTTGCTTGATGAATTTGTTCATTAAAGCAAACAGACACACACAATTGTTAGAATATAGCTACTGCTAGAACAATTGTGAGACAATTGCATCACTTAAGTGGGACTTAAATTTTTGGTCATGCCTCAGTACTTACTTTTAAAAGCTTCATTGAGTGGGGCTATTCCCAGCGTTGAGATTCTGGCACAGAAAATAGCACTTTAAAATGCCTGTTTCTCATAATATTCTCCTCCTTGACATGTGGCTAGAGTTGTATTAGGACTAGACTGTTGACCTCTGCTCCTAATGAAGGATTTCTTACAGGATGACCTTTCTATGCGAGGGCTTAGAGTTTAAGGAGCTGATGGCAGTGACAGTTTTGACATGGCTCCTGAGCTGACCTTTTAGGTCCCAGTTCACATTTCATTTTTCCATAAAAGTCTCACTCCATACACAATCCCACTTCTAGCTCATTTTGGGCACTACTCTTTGTGCCTTACCTGGACAACACCTAGCAAGTCTCTACTGTCCTGTTCATTCATGCTTCCTGTGTTTTTGCTTTCCATCCTCCACTAGAACATAAATTCCCTCTGTCTTGTTCAAGTTTGCATTCCCAAAATATAAAACAGTAATCGGTATAGTTAATAAAAAATATTTCTTGAATAAAGAATGAATGAAGAATGAAGCAAGGGAATAATTAAACTGATAAAAGAACCAGAATCAATATCAAGAAATAAAAGAAGTGAAATATTCTCTTTTGAATCAAACATCTTAGAATAAGAAATTTTCCCTAGGAAAGTATCAGGCCTAAATAAGTAAATGCAGAATGAGATCTCACTTGGACTTTCAAAGGAGTTCTCCAGTAGCTTTACTTTTGACATTTAATAAATGTCCATATACTGGTAATGAAGAATGTTAGAAACAAATTGAGTTTCCCAAGACATGATGTTCATAATGCAAATGAACCTTTGGAGGGGGGTTGTTTTCAGAAGAAAAAAAATTAGGAAGTAGAAGGAGGAGGAGGAAGAGGAAAAAGTCTCTCTGATAAAAATCAAAGTGATTAAACAGAATTGCTTAATCCTGTACATAACTGCTTATCACATTTATTGAAACTAAAAAAAAAAGTGAATTTTAAACTTATGGTACTAGGAAGATAAAAAGGAAAGCACTGAGCACTTCAAAATATGTCCAAGTTTTTGACCCAGAGATCTTAGTCTCTAGGAGATAAACATTTTATGAGTGGCTGCTTCAGCATTTAACAATTAATGATCATGGAGCTGACAGAAGAAAAAAAGAAACAGTACATCTTGCCCTGGGGAGAGCAAATCATTCCAGTAAGCATTTTAGAAGATTCTTTTTGAAATACGGTTTGTGATATTCCAAACATGAAATGGTGAATAACTGAAGCTAGTAAAGATTGACCAAAAATAAAATTATACAAGATGGACTTCAAATTTCTGTTTTTAAGAGAGCTTCTTTCTCTCCTGATACCATGTGTTTTAAACCTTTCACTATATCTCGTATCAAGAGGTCAAGTCTTTTTCATAGGAATTTCAGTAAGACTTCTATCCATTTCTCAAGAATTATTTTAAGCAAAACTGAGGCATATGGACTGTTGGTGCTTATTTGGATTTATTTCTTTGAATAAACTGCCTCCCCAAAACATTAATAAATCAGTTATCAAAACACAGGGAGATTCTAGTACAGAACTTCAGCATTCTGAATTTAGCCCTTTTTAGTTCAATAATTTTAATGAATATGTAAATGGAGATACACAGGCATGCTGACTGAGTTTTGCAGATACCAGAAAATTAGAGTAATTTCTTGGGTGAGGATAAATTCAAGAGGAGTTCAAAACTAAACTATTCAATGCTTTAGATATAGTGTTTTAAAAAGATCTAATCAAGCAACAGTTATTGGAGGAAAAAAGAAAGAGCTTTAATGACCTACACATTCAATATAATCCAGAAGCAATGGAGTTACTAGAAAAAATGGTGCTTTCATAACTAACTGGAACTGTAATTTTGGAGCTGAATAAGACCAAGCCTGCTTAATTAATATTTTTGAATGAATGAACAAACAGAAGAACATTTTAATGCATGAAATAATTAAAAAATAATTTTGAAGCTTTACTAGGCAAAACCGGTGTTTTAGTCTGCTTTTTGACACTGTGATCAAAGGACCTGTCAAGAACAATTTTAGAGCAGAAAAAGTTTATTTGGGGCACGTGGTCCATAAACAGCCAACTCCATTGCTTTGGGCCTCAGGTAAGTCAGAACATCATGGAGGAAGTGTGGCGGAGGGAAGCAGCTGAGGACACAGCACCAGGAAAGCAGAGACAGAGCTCTGCTCACCAGGATCAAAAATATCAACCCCAAAGGCATGCCCTCAGAGAACTAGCTCCTCCACTACACCCTACCTGCCTACAGTTACCACCTGGTTAATCCATTTGCATGGATTAACTCACTGATTGGGATAGGGCTCTCATAACCCAATCATTTCACCTCTAAACTTGCTTGCATTGTCTCACACATGAGCTTCTGGGGGCATAGCTCATATCTAAATGATAACAACTGGTCAAAAGTTGTATGGTTTTCTTCATAACTGTAGCTGCAAATAATTGATAGATTGCTTTATAAAGTAATAAATGCCCCAGATCTGGCCATCTTAAGTGAATGGCTCCATTACAAGAAAAACTTGAACAGCAAGAGGGAATTAGGCCAAATGGCATCCCCTCCACTTACAGGAGTCTCCGGAAGAATTCTTCAGGGAGGATGGGTAGAGATGGCAGCCACAAGAGATCTTTACACCTGACCGGAAGGGAAACAGGTAAACAATTTTCTTCTCCCTAGAGAAAATAATGGTTAAATGTGAAAATGACCTAAAAAATGGCAGCTCTTCCACCAAAAAATTACAGAATTTGGGCATGTTGGTGAATGTCTCTAAGTCCTAGTCTTCTCATCTGTAAATTGGGAATAATATTCACTGGATAAGGTGGCCTCCTGACTAAAGAATAGAGTGACTGGCATTCACAAAATGTGCAGTACACAGTGGCTAGTATTCAGGGTGCAGCATGTATATTCAGGCACATATGAGGGTATATGTCATTGGGGGCTGTCACTTGTCATTCATTCTACATCTCTAGAAAAACACATTAAATCAAATTGTATTTAATTATTCAATGTACTTTTTTGTGGTAATCATGGGATGTTAAACCCAGAGGTCCTCTACCACTGAAATACATCCCCCGCCCTTTGTATTTTTTATTTTGGGACAGGGTCTTTCTAAGTTGCCCAGGCTGGACTTGAACTTGTGATCCTCCTGCCTCATTCTCCAAAGTACCTGGGATTACAGTTGTGCCCCACTATGCCTGCCTTAAATGTTCTACATTCTTTACGGGCTGATGTTTATACCTCTTTCTTTCTAAGATTGGCTTAGCTTTTCTCATTTTCCTCTTAGAGATGTTTAAAATCTAATCACATACTTACAGAATTACACATAGAGTGAGACAGATTTTTATGAAAGTCTGACATTAATTTTGTTTTGGAAACAAGTGTGTTCACCAAGTCAAGCCAGTCACGGATAAGCACCTCCATCTCTAATTTATAACTAAAATTTTCTCAAAATGCCATATGACAAAGTTACAAAAATATAGATTATTTTGGGCACACAGATCTTGCAATAGAGAAGGAATACCTGAAAGTTAAAAACACCTTGAAAAAATTATGCTAGGTGAAATATCCCAAACTCAGATACTCAAGGGCCAAATATTTTCTCTCATTTGTGGAAGCTAGAATACAACCGGATACAGTATGACAGATGGCTAAGCTAATAATAGCCTCAACATGTATGAATTCTTACACAAACGGGGGAACCTTACCTAGGATGCTGGAAGATGTAGCAGGGGTTGGAGGGAGGAGGGAATAGGAAGAATATCAAGAAGACTGGAGGGAGGGAGTATGAAGGAATCAATTCAGAGGGAAACCTCCGACTTCCATGAGAAGTCCATTTAGCACGGGGGTTTAATAGGGAGAAACATGGAACCATGGGGAACCAAGGGGCGAAAACATGGAATGGCATCAGCCTTGACTTGCTCGGTGAATATACATTTGTTTTTTGATTGTTTGATAATGATTCCCTGCTAATTGTAAGCCCATATTTAATGAATAAAATAAAATAAAATAAAACCTTGAATATAATTTTGCATTTCTTTTGCATGAACATTACTTTTTCAAAAGTAGAGCTGTGCCTATGTGCTTTGGAAAAAAACAGAAAATATTTGTGACTTTTCTATAGTTTCTTTCAAATATCTCACCAGTGATTCTGAGCTCATCTTCACAGTGATGAGGAACTCCTGAGACAGAAAATAGTCCTAGAGGAGAAAGCTAAACTCCATGTTCATCATGCACAGAGTTGCGGAGGGAGAGATATACATTGCCATCAGACCAAGCAACTGCTTACATCAATACTCCATTCAACTTACTCTCCTTCCCCAAAGACTGTTTTAATTGTGGATGTGCAGATAATTCTTTTGAAATCCTTGGTAAACAGAACCCGTTCCCCTGACAAGAACAAAGGAGAAAGAGATTGACATTTGATTGGCATTTGTTGTCACTGTGCAAAGCACTATTTTCCAATTTAATCTGTAGTACAAATCTAAGAAGTAAGTCATGGTCTCCTTATTGTAAAGATAAGCTGTCTGAGGTCAGTGGCAGACATCTGCACATTGATTAACTACCGCAGTGAACAAAGTCTCTGAAAAGAAACGCGTGAGAACACATTCCTTCTGAGATCCATTATTCATTTTCCCTGCCATTGAAATAATTTTTACTTTACATTATCAGGTATTTTTCATCCACATCTTCATTTTAAAATCAGGGCTAACACAATTGCATTCCTAGATATTTTCTCAAAGAACGGAAACGGGTATTTAGACAAGAAGTACAGGTACACTCATGTTTACACCAGCAGAATTCACCATTCCAAAAGGTGGAAACAGCCTAGATATGCTTTCCTGGAGTTAATAAATCAGGTGTGTGTGTGTGTGTGTGTGTGTACAGAATATTAAACAGACATAAAAATAAATGAAGTACTGGTATATGCTGTGATATCAAGGAATCTACAAAGCCTCATGCAAAGTAGATGAAGCCAAACACAAAACATTGCATACATAAAATATCCACCATGCATAACTCTATATAGGCAAATTGCAGATGGGCAGTTTTCAAGGCTGTACGGGAGACAGTAGCAGGGAAAATTGCTTAAAGAGTGATGGGTTTACGCTAGAATGACGGAAATGGTGCTTGGAACTCAATAGAAGTACTAGGTGGTTACACTGAATCGTTCACTTTAAAAGGGTTGATTTTATGGCATATGAGTTTTATCTCAAACTAACTTTTTAAAAAATGGCTAACTCTCACCTTTGCCTCACATTGGGTCTGAGACTACTGCTGGGGATTTTTCTCATAGGGGAAGTGATGATGATGATGATGATGATGATAAAATTTTGAAATTCTCCCTCATTGGCTGCCTAGAGCTCTTCAGACAGAAGATGGCGCTCTGGTTCCAGCTGTGACAGGTATTCTCTGCTCCTGACACCCAAAGGGCCCGGTTTCCCTCAATGAAAAAAGAACAAACAGGTGTGTTTAAACTTTTCTACTTAGTTTAAAAAAAAATGAGCGAATTTTTTTTTTTTACTTCTTAGAAATCACTACTTTCAATTCAATCATGAAGTGATTGCGAAGCAATAACGATAACAACCAGTCTCATGTGAAAATACTACTTGTATGTGACTAAAACAGGAAGGACAGGTAAAATGTAACAGTCTTATAAGCAGATAGACCTATATCCTAATCCAAACTCCGCCATTTGCTGTGTGTCCTTGAGCAAGTTCTTTAATCTCTCCAAATCTTATTTCTCTCTTCTGCAAATTGTTGATAATAATACTGCACCTACTACTGAAGGCAGATGTGACCATTAGAAATAATATAATCGTCACACATTTTGCAAAGCATTCAATACACAGTAGTACTCATTAAGATACTGCTATTCTAATTAGTGACAGGGAAAGTATAAATACATACAGGTAGGATTAGCTATGCCATGGCTCACATGCATTTGAAGTTGAGTTTGGAGCTCCAGAGATCTATCTGTAACAATGTCAGAATCCATTGAAAGAGACATTTATTCTTTCTCCAAAGCAAAAACAGAAGTGATATCATATTGATACAGAAGAAAGTTCATAATATAGTTTTAAGTAGAGGGGGAAAAAACACATTGCAAATGAGCATTATAGTGTAGCCCCATTTTGTTTAAAGAATAGTATATATCTGGTAGGTTATAAGCCAAAACATTCATGTCCTAACCTCTGGGTCATGAAACTGTATTTTTAATATTTTCTATAATGAATGTGTATTCATTTCTAATTACAAAAAAAATCCCTGTTTCATGTAATGCTATGAAGTTAGGTATATATCAAATATTGGAATGAAACATCAATGTGTGAACCAGTTGGATTCATAGATGGGCCACTCAGAAGTGGTGATGTTCCAGGGCCCTCCCTCCTGCTTAGAAATTTCTAGAGAAGAAAAGAGAAAAGGAAAAAGCAAGTCCAACTTTTAAGCCTCTTTGTGTCAGTTTTGCTTGCAGACAGTACCTACAAGCAGCTCAGTTGATTGACTGGTCTCATTATTTTGAATAACATAAAACACTCAAAAATTTAAAAAAAAAGACCTTCCAATTTCAATATTTCTCATTAGCCATAATTCATGGGCAAAACCTCTGTTTCAATTCATAATCAATTTGAAAGTATGTACCAAAAATTTTAAGCACACATATACTTTTGACCAACACCCCATTTCTTGAACTCTGATCTACAGAAAGATGTGAGTGTGCACCAAGATTCCTGATCAACATTCATACAAGGCAGCATTGATTTTAAGAACAAAAGTTTCCACTGATAAGAAGTTATGTTAACATGATGAGACATACATACTCTGGAGTGCTCTGCAACTATTAAATAAAATGTTATAGATCTCTATATGTATGAAGTGGGGAAAAACATAAATTCAAAAATTATTACCAAAGACTATCTCATTTGTATTAAAAAGTTCTATACGTGCATCTTATCATGTGTTCATGTTTATATTTAATATGCTTATTTATATATGTAAATACATATTTTGAAAGATCTAGAAAGGTACATAATTATGTATAGAAAAGGCAGTGCTTTTTAAATTAATATTTCCTGAGTCATTTTAATTATTGCATCACAAATGCTTTCATTTATAGACTTGAAGTCAATTAAACTTGACCGAGATGGAAGGTAACCTCTACCTAGTCACAGTGACAAAAGCTAATAGATTCGTAGAAGAAGTCAATTTATTTACTCATCTAGCAATCATCTATTGAGTACAGTCAATGGATTCTGCATCCACAGATGCAACCAACTGAGGATTGACAATTGGTTTTAAAAAATTGTTTCAATACTGAACATGTTACAGACCTTTTCTTACCACCAGTCTCTAAACAACACATTATAACAACTATTTGCATAGTATTTATATTCTCTTAGATATTATGTCACTGAGATATGATTTTAAGTGCAGACTCCAGTACAATGGGAGATAGCAACTACCATGCAATTTTCTAGAAAAGACTTGAGCACCTGCAGATTTGGATATCTGTGGGGGTGCTGGAACCATCCCTCAGGGATACTGAGGGATGGCTGTAGTGACAAGGTGACAAGCTTGTGCTAGGAACTGTGAGTGCAACAATGGACATAGTAAAACTAGTAAGGGCAGCCTGTGTCCTTCAAGTGTTTCCAGAAGCACATGCCCAACTGTTAAGAATGAACAAAGTCTAAATTTTCACTTATTCTTTCCCTTGTGTGTGTTGTGTTGGAGATTGGATCCAGGGTGTTTAACCACTGAGCCACATCCCCAGACCTTTTTATTATTTATTTTTGAGACAAAGACTTGCTAAATTGCTGAGACTCTCTTTGAAATTGCAATTTTCCTGCCTCAGCCTCTTGAGCTGCTGAGATTACAGGGGTGCACCACCACGGCTGGCTGCCTTGTATACATCTGTACAATAAAAATTATGGTGTGCAACCCCATAGAAATCCAACAAATTATAAGATCGTATTTTGAAAACCTATACTCCTCCAAATTTGACAACTTGGAAGAAATGGATAAATTTCTTGACACCTACAGCATCCCTAAATTAAATCAGGAGGATATTGAAATCCTAAATGGCCCAATCACAGATACTGAAATTCAGTCTGCAATTAAAAGTCTACCAAAGAAGAAAAGCCCAGGACCGGATGGCTCCTCCGCTGATTTTTACCACACTTTTGAGGAGGAACTAACACCTCTCCTTACTAAGTTATTCCAAGAAATTGAAAAGGAGGGAATGCTCCCATCCACTTTTTATGAAGCAACCATAACTCTGATACCAAAACCGGACAAGGATACATCAAGAAAAGAAAACTACAGACCAATATCCCTTATGAACGTGGATGCAAAAATC
>PVKS010007774.1:0-71381 GCA_004027875.1 Aplodontia rufa | reverse complement strand
TTCTCCAACCATACCCTATCTGCCTTCAGTTGCCAGTTAATTCCTATCAGGCGATAACTCTGATTGAGTTAAGGCTCTCATAACCCAATTGTTTTACCTTAACCTTTGGATTGTCTCACACAAGCTTTTGAGGTACACCTTTCATCCAGACCATAACATTCAGTAATTTCATATTTTAATGTGTATATAAGAGGAGGTTCATATTTGTTTCCATTTCAGAATATTTGCATAGTTTCTTAGTCAGAAATAACATTTAACAATAATTACAAGCATAGGGGTGTGTGTGTGTGTGTGTGTGTGTGTGTGTGTGTGTTAATGAACATTTTGGTTTTGTTGGTTTCTTTATGTGCTGTTTTTTTCTTTTTTCCTGCAGAACTTTAAACCCCCCAAACGGCCTTTCAAACGGATGAACTACTCAGATGCTATTGTATGGCTAAAAGAGCACAACATAAAAAAAGAAGATGGGACTTTCTATGAATTTGGAGACGTATGTATTGCTTTCTCATCGTTCTTCCAAAGTAGTAGTGTGCGGAAGTGGATTGTTGCTTCTGCTTAATTAACTAGTTATGCAGAGGGTATCTGCTTCTCCTCAAGTAAATTATATTAACAGAGCCTGCTTCTTGGGATTTCTGCAGGTTCATTGTAGTGTGAGCCTTAAAACAGTAGTGCTTCACAAGTGGTAGCAAGTTTTTAGCCTTCCTTCACATATCATCCTTCATCTCTTTCCTTCATGATCGTTCCTCAGCCTTTACTTAAAAAAATTCATCTTCCTCTAGCTTGTTACTTGATTATGAAGCCTTTGAAATTACATGCAAAATATTAAGTGTGTACACACACACACACACACACACACACCCCTTTATGTATATTTATATTTGTTTTTCTGGATATTATTCGCTGGATATTATTCGTTCTTCCCAAAACAGTGATTTACATCTCCTTCACAGGAAAGGAGATTCAAAAGGAAAGAGAGCCATTGTTTAAAATGCTAAACTGAGAGAAAAGGTCTTGGTGGAGAAGGTGACCTGGTGCTCAAGATAAACTCAGCACAGTGGTTTTACCTGGGAATCTCCCTCCCAGCGTATGTGGATTGGCAACAATGTTCCACTACTTAGTCCCTATGTAATAGTTCCTTACATAATATTTGCAAATATAGTTGTTTATAGGTGAAATGTGAATAGCTGCTGCTAACTAGAGTTTTGTTTTGATTTTTAGAAGAAGTTTATAGAGAGGATAAAGAGAATACAGTGTCCCTATAAATCACTCGTCCTATCTTGGAACTTTTATGCTACGTAATAGCACATTTGTGAGCTGAAACATTGATTGCTTTAGTATATCTTAGTATACTAAACACTGTTAGTGCTTAACAGTGTTGTTGAATGGAAAGAACATGAACTGTGGAGTCAGAAGGTGTCCATCTACCAGGACACCTTCTTAGCTCTGCCTCTGCCCTGACCTGCTGCATACCTGAAGGCCACTGACCCTACTCTGATTTCTTTTGGCCATGGCACAGGGAGCCCTCATTGCTTGTCACTTGAACTGTGTACTTCTGTCATCACATACACATGAGGCTGCTAGAGTATATAAATGGTTTAGGCTCTTCAGGTGTGCAGTCAGACCCCGCATCCCCTAACTTAATATTACACAGAACCACAGATTGTAAAGTAGTGCAAGCTTAGAGACCAGAGCTCTCTCACTTGTCTTTCATCCCATCTCTGCACTGGAGAGGTCTTGGAGCTCCAGAGACTGGAGCTGAAAGCAGTTATGCCGAGTGATTGCTCAGCTCCTGTGGGGGCATCATTTGTCCTCGCCACCTCAGGCTTCCGTCCCTGAGGGCAGGTGGGACAATCCGGACCAGCTAGATTGTCCCCCAGGAGCCGATCAGGAGGTGAGTGATCAGGAGGTGAGTGCTGATGGTTGGAATCTGGGTCCCCCTCATCCGGGGACCCCTTCCCTCCCAGCCGGGGAAATGAGGCAACCACAGGCAGTTGATGGCAGCTCAGAATCCGTTTATTATCAAGGCACATGGGTTTTTATATAGGGAGGAGGGGAGACAGCCAAGGAATCAATAATCCTTCTAAGGGAGTTGCTAGGGGTTATGTAGATTTAAGTACAGACAAAAGTTAGGAACATTCTGTTGTTAAGACATTTTAATCCACCCTATTTTACCTTTTGTATCAAAAATTAGCAAGATTAACAAAGCAGGACCTAGCAGCCCCTCCTGTAGGAACTTATACAAATAGTAACAAGATCGCTGCTCTAGGGCAGCTGTTGAAATGGAGTGAAGGTCAGACCGAAGGTTAGACCCCAACAAGCTCCCTCTCTGATCTTACATTGAACAAATGAATGAGTCTTATCCAGTTCTCAATCAGTTTTTACTAGGTCAAAGGTTTTCAGTTTAAACTGAAAGCTCTGTGGTTTACTAAAGGATGTTCTGAGAGAGAAACATATTCACTTGTTTCATCATCTTATTTCTTGGCTAACTATTCCAGGTGTAGTAGCCCTTATAAACTTGGTATGGACTATTTGTCTTATGACATCTTACTATTATTGAAGGCATAACTGCTTTACTATAACAGGAATGAAGTGCAAATAACAGGAGATATTAATGATCAGCATCATTAATAACATTCTCTATAGAGATCATGGTGTTCTGGAGCACTGACTGATTACTTTCTACTTTCCAAGGCTAAGTGAATCACATTCACTTTAGATCTTGGTAAAACTGGCCACTGAGAAAATAATTGAGCAGAATCTAGTCACAGCTTGGAGAGTTTTTTTTTTTTAGTTTGTTTTTTTAAAGAGAGAAGGACAGTGAGAAAGAGAATCAATGTTTTTATTGAATTTTTCACATGGCTTTCGTTGCTCCGACACTTAGTTGTGTACGTGGTGCTGGGGTTTGAACCCGTGTACTTGCGCATGCCGGGGAAGCACCATAACTGCCGAGCCGCCACTCCAGCCCAGCGTGGAGATATTTTTTTTTGTTTGTGGGGGCAGGGTTTCATTCCTCAAATAGCATGATGCTTGACTTACTGAAGGGGGAAGTAGATCTTTTTACAATACATTTAATCACTATGAATTTATAAAATGTTTATTTCTTTTTGAAGAAATTGTACCTTACATGGGTGTGTATGGGTTTGGGTTGGCGTGTATTCTTTACTGTGTCGTTTATAGGAGGAAGAGCAGGCACAGGGTGAAAGAGCTGCTTCTGTCTTGTTGCATTTCGAGTTGTAAATGTTAATGAAGTCTTGTTTAACCTCAGGATATCCCGGAAGCTCCAGAGAGACTGATGACAGACACCATTAATGAACCAATCTTGCTGTGTCGATTTCCTGTGGAGATCAAGTCCTTCTATATGCAGCGATGTCTTGAGGATTCCCGCCTTACTGAATCTGTTAGTTCATGATTCAGGTTTTTAAGGGAGTGGGGACTGACATTTGGAATAAGATACAATTCAGGGCAAATATTTTGTAAGTCTGGAATGACAATAACTGAAGAAATGGTTTATTTTCCTCCCCTGATTGGGGTAAACTTTCTTTGTTGGACAATTTAAATAATATTTGAATTTTGCAAATCATGTTGCTTCCTTTAGGTATAGGAGCTAAATTGTAGTTTTTATTGAAGCCCCAGAGCAAAACCATGTCTGAAAAACTGGTAGTAATTGTGCATTTTATTTTTCCTTGTATTTAAAGGTTGACGTGTTGATGCCCAATGTTGGTGAGATTGTAGGAGGTTCAATGCGTATCTGGGATAGTGAAGAAATGCTGGCAGGTTATAAAAGGGAAGGGATTGACCCCACTCCTTATTACTGGTATACAGATCAGGTAAAAATAATTTTTTAAACAGTCTTAAATTTTTTTCATTGTAATAATTCTGTATACACTGAAAATTTTGAAAGGAGAGAATTTTTGGTATTTGAATTGTATTTGGTGTCATGGTTGTAATAATGTTGCATGTGAATATTGCCATTTTTGTCTTTGACCAAGTTATATGTTAATTTTCATTTGAAAATGGCCTTACTCATTGCTACAGAGTTTCAAAAGTATATCATTAGATCCTACCAATATCTAGTACTTTCCTATTCTTCTGATAAATGGAGACAGAAGGTTGAAATCTCTTCTTTCCGGGGAACTGCTTAATGCCTGGTCAATTGTTCGTGCTAAACTGGTATTTACATGCATGTAGTTGGTCAAGGTGTGTAGACTATGGGTTGAATTCTGAACCACAATGAGCTAATTCCTCCTCAGTGGAAAATGTTAGGTTTTTATGCTTCACTCCTCCCACTCTTGCTCTTGCTTTCTTTTTTATTCAACAGAGAAAATATGGTACTTGTCCTCATGGGGGATACGGCTTGGGCTTGGAACGATTCCTGACTTGGATTCTGAATAGGTATCACATCCGGGATGTGTGCTTGTATCCTCGATTTGTCCAGCGCTGCATGCCATAACTGATTCCTC
The DNA here is from genome assembly GCA_004027875.1 of Aplodontia rufa. Taxonomy (NCBI): domain Eukaryota; kingdom Metazoa; phylum Chordata; class Mammalia; order Rodentia; family Aplodontiidae; genus Aplodontia; species Aplodontia rufa. The sequence goes on along the minus strand of PVKS010007774.1, from coordinate 66,924 downwards.
CGGAAGTATGAAGGAAAAAAATGGTCATGAAAGGAACAGACTGCCTCATTAAAAAGAAACAAAGCCACAGTTGTCCCATGTTTTTTCCATTGGGGTATAACTTTCCGTTTTTTATTCCCGTTACCATAAAAGGTAGTCCACATTGGGACATTGATACCATTTTAAGAAAAATATCCATTATGAAGTTTGGGGGAAATATGTGGCATGTAACTCTGTAGTTACAATACACTTCAGCATTTTATCCAGTTATGTAATTGTGTTAAATATATCATACATAATTAAACAGTTTTTAATTATGGTCTAGGATACCCCAGTAGCTTAATCTTTCTATCTTTTTAAATGTAACTGGAATTCTTTAATTTAGATCATTTTATTGTACAGTGAGTTAAACATCCAAGGGGGCAGTTGGCAGTGTGGCATGGAGATCTGTTAGTACACTACGACTCGGCAGTAGATACTGGAATCTGAGTACAGTCCTTAGCATCAGTTCATCTTTCCTGAATTCACATAACTGGTTTTAATTTTGAGGCACATGAACTTTTATGGAAGAATTTGTAAAGATGGAATTGACTTAAAGTAGGCATAATTGGTGGAGGGTAGGGGGTGGTATTTAAATGATTCACAGCATCCCTCAGCATTAGTTTGAGATCAAGAGGTAGTCTGAGCTTCCTTCTTTCCTGGTGATTCTTACAATATGTTCCAAAAGAATTTGGCAGCTGGAATCTTAACAGCCATAGGAGACTGGTTGAGTTATCCCGCCACATCCTTGGAGCTGGTCTGTGCTACCTTATGCACTCACAGCAGGCTTATCGAATGGCTTCAGAGCAGATTTGGTGAATTTCTCCCTCAAATGCATGCTGTGTATTCTTAATAGGCTTTATGTTCCCAGCAATCAATAAATGAACACTTATTAAAAACTCTTTGCTGGCTTAATTTTCTCAAACTGAACATCTCTGTCTCACATTAGTTCATACTTTGTGCATTTTTTATCTATGATACATATAAAATTAGATATTACTAAATTTAGTAGGTGTTAATGTTATATGGTAACTGATTTTTTAAAACTAGATATTTAGGTCCCAGTTATAACTTTCTTGTACTCCTTTGTGTTTTCTGACTTGATAGATTTTATCCTATATGCAATTAAGTGAAAATGACAGATGGAAATAGGGTATTTGTAGTCTATTTGGCGTATATCTTTAACTGAAACGTACTTGGAAGAAGGGGATGAGCTCTAATTGGCTTCAACTTGGCAGTTTATTTAATCAGAATTAAGTGAAGAGGTTAGGCTCAGCCTAAATTTTTATGGTATAAATGGATTGAGTGTTACTACAAAAGGAAAGCCATGGTTAGGCGGGGTGAGGCAGTGGAGGCCATGGTCACCTCAGGCCAAGAAACAGGCTGTGCAACAAACCTCCACACGGGGGTCTTCATTCCTTTAGCTGTGTGGTGGTTGCTCTGCCCTAAGTGTCAACAAGTCCCTGCCATGGACCGGCTCAGAGACACCCCTGGTTCTGAGTTCTGCTCTCATGGGACTCTCCCTACTGGACTCTATTCTCATGGCTCTTTCTAGCCAGAAACCTATTGATAGTCATTATCAAAACCACTTTTATTTTTGGCCCTTATATGGCAGACATGCTCAAAGTTAGAGACAAACGAGCAGCTACTACTTTAGCTGTTCCAGTGACAGATGGGATCCAACTTAAGGATAGTTCAGTTCGTGATTTTCAACCTTAATGATGGTACAAAAGCATACCCCATGCCATCATGCTGTCTTTCCCTTTTAGGATAGTAGTCAGTGAATTATAGGAGATATTCAACACTTCATTACAAACAGGCTTTGTGTGAGATGATTTTGTCCAACTGTAGGCTAATTCAAGTGCTCTGAGCAGGTTTAAGATTAGATGGGCTGTGCTACTTGGTACGTTAGATGCATTCAATACTTTTCCAACTTATGATGGGTTGTGGTGGATGTAATCTCTCATAAATCAAGGAGCATCTGGACTTAAATATTAACTTTCCTTTCCAGATGTACAGACATTTCTAGCAACCACTTTTTCTTTCTTTTTAAAATTTTAAATTCTGGTACCAGAGATTGAAACCAGGGTACTTAACCATTGAGCAACATTCCCAATGCCTCCTTTTTTTATTTTTAATTTTGAGACAGGGACTTACTAAAACTTGCTTAGGGCCTTGCTAAATTGCTGAGGCTGGCCTTGAATCTGCGATCCTCAGCCTGTGGAGTAGCTGGGATTATGGGTGTGTGCCACTGTACCCAGTGCAACCAGGTTTTTTGCCTTGTTAAGCTCCCTCCTACCTTGCTGCCTTAAGCAGTTCCCGAAGATGTTTGATATATACAGTAGTTCAGCTGTGTCATAAGCAACCTTGGCTACATATTGGATCACTTGGGGACCTTATAAATAATGGTACCTCGGCCTTACAAGCGCAGATCAGTTGAATCTGAACTTCAGAGATGGGACAGGATAGTTTAAAGCCTCACCAGGTGAGACTGTTAGAGTGTTGATACTCTTCCCTAAACTTGACCCTCCCTTACTTTGCTGTAGGTTCTTAATGATTTCGTATTAATCTTTGTAATAGGAACATTGAGCTGAAGCTGAGCAACTAATGCTTGAATTATTTTAAGCCATCTTAGAATCAGTTTATTTCATTTGGCACATCCAGAAAAAAGGATAGGTGTCATGATGTTCAAATACTGTAATTCTTTGTGTTTGGAAATTGCTCTCTGCTGCAAACTGTACTGCTGAACTCGGGTATCAGCGAGGGGTGATGAGGGCCTAAAAAATAAAGAAGACATGCACAGAGATAGAAAAAGCTGGGACCAGGTGGGACACTTTCCTCTGAGGGAGAGACAGTGACCTAGAGCTAGCTCCGCAAGTTTATTTTATAGAATCTTATAAAGAGAAAGCAAATTACGAGAAAAATTTTTAGAAGCAGGCAGGACTTTGAAGGTCACAGCATCAGGAGCATTTTGATAATTAACAATTGTTTTTTCTTTTTTCTTTTTTTTTTTTTTTAATAGGGACAGTGAGAGATGGAGAAACAGAGAAACAGCTTTATTTAGTTTTTCACATGGCCTTAGCTGCTCCAACACTCAGTTGTGTACGTGGTGCTGAACCCGGGTCCTCGTGCTTGCCAGGCAAGCGCGGGAACCGCTGAGCCACCAATTGTTTTTTCTTAAGGCGTTTGTTCCCGAGCAAACACTGAGCCCAAAGTCGAGGATTGTTTTTCCATCTCTGTTGGTTCTGACCAGAAACATTTTACACGTATACACTGAATATTCTCAAAACATGGCTTCAGTCATTATAAGCAGATCCATCACTTTTGACTTTAAATAGAAACTGTAATTATTGATACTGTTTTACAGCAATGAGAGATTTTTATTCAACAACTGATGTCTGTTATTGAGGCCATAGATAGTTTTTACACTTCTGGACCGTAATCCGGATCACCCTGCATCACGACAATATCATGATTCAGTATTTTTTCCCAAGCAAGGCCTCAGGAACAGAGCATTCTGCACATTATGCACAGACTGTCCCCCTGCTGAGCTCTAAGGTCATCTCAGACTAAGTACATCAGAAACCAGCTGCAAATTCACATAACTGAAATTCCAAGCCGAAATTACATATTTTTGGAGCCATGCACAAAAACCTTTCCAGGCAGAACTGCCTTCATCATAGGTAGTCGTACAATAATCCAGACAATAGCTGTCGGATCTGGCTCTCGGCAGCTCTCCAGTTAGATTTTAGGTTAAAAGCTTCCTTCTGTGTCATGGGTTGTTACTAGCACTCTCTGAAGAGAGAAGTATGATGAGAGATGAAGCAGTTACGTATGTGGGACAAAGAGTAGCTTCCAGAGTCAAAATCAAGTTTGTATGGTATAATTTGGCACACGAGCTTGGAGAGATGCAGGTATTCGAAGGCTTAGCTTCTCTTGGTATTTGCCTCCATCCATGTTGCTGGATAACATGCTTGTGTTGCATTAATGTTTTCAGTTTTAGACATTATCTATTTCTCTTCTGTAAGAACATGAGGATTTTGCTTCTTCCTTTCCCTGTCCCCACCACTCACATGTACCCTTCTCACCTTTCCAATTTGCCCACTTAGTTAAATTGTAATTTTGATTGGCTTTGTAGTAAACTATAATTTCTTTTCCTTTTCTGTCCCACTTTAGTTTTCCTTATAACTATCTTTTTTTTTTAAGAGAGACAGTGAGAGAATCAATTTTATTTCGTTTTTCATGTTGCTTTCATTGCTCCAAGACTTTGTTGTGTATGTGATGCTAGGGTTTGAACTCACATCCTCACCCATGCCAGGCAAGCATCATAACCACTGAGACACCACTCCAGCCCATAACTCTTATTTTTGTATCAATTCAATCCCTGAAGATGTTCAGACATACTGGTTAGTCTTTCGGTTACGTCTTCCTATAAAAGCTTCTCCTGGACCCTCGTTCTATTTGAATTAGTCATCCTCTGTTCTTAGAAAACAGTTGCCATCCTGGGATCTGATTATCTGTTAATGCAGAACAGGAGACCGCGATATCCCCTGGATGCTCCAAGCATTCATATGCTTCTCTTGGCTGGTCAGTGGCCTCCTCTGCACCCTATGTCAATACCTTTAGGTCATTCCTTGGGCTGGCCGGGTTTCCTGTGGAGGGAAAAAGGAGAGGGTGGGGTTTCTGTACCTTCCCAAGGTATATGTGGTTCATTGCCCTCAAGTTTTCCATGTGTCTCTGGTTTCAGCAGTGTCTGGGATCTGCCATCTAGAGCCTTCTGCTACTTCTCTAGGAACCAAATCTGGTGGACCACGGAGTGGGGGGAGCTGCCACTGCACTGGAGGGTGACAATCTAGGCAATCTGAGGGCTGCTTTAACAGAATTTCAACCTCTCATTCTAGCATCTCCTTTTCATCTCCATGTCCAGAGGTTCCTGCTGCAGCCAGTCCTGAGCCACCGAGGGATTCTGTTGTGTAAATCTGGAGGGCTCTTGTTTTAGGATGGCATCTTGGGATTATTTTCTTTGATCTACTGAATCAAGTACTGAACCCATCTTCTAGCTTCTGAAATTCCTGTGGTTCCCTTTTTTTCCTATCCTTTTAAATTTGTGCCTGGATACAAGCAAAAAGCACCATTGCCACCAAAACCTCTGTTGATATTTTAGTGGGGTTTGGGAGTGAGTAGGAAGAACTGCACCCACGTGCTCAAGTACTCTAACCCCCGCCTATTGTGCTATTTGGGATTGAACCCAGTGGCGTTCTACCACTGAGCTACACCCCTAACCCTAAGCTACACTCCCAGTCCTTTTTATTTTATATTTTAAGATAGTGAGGGCCTAAGCAACATAGCAAGACCCTAAGTTGCTGAGGATGGTCTAGAACTTGGGATCCTCCTGTCTCAGCCTCCTGAGTTGCTGGGATTACAGGTGTGTGCCACTAGTCCTGGCTCAAGCTCCTTCTCTACCTGGAGATCATTACTCTGTATTTGAGGAAAGTTGGAAGGGAGTAGGATAAGCAAAAGGGAAGAAATATTAATTATTAGATGTTAGGAAGGACAAATTAGTGCTGGCTTCTCTGTCAGTGGGGAAAGAAAGCACTGTCTATTGAAAGGTTGTAAGCAACATTTAATGTTGGGTCATGGGAATGGGTAGATAAGCATTAATCTTAGCTTATGACTGTTACAATGGCAATAAAAAGAATTTCCTTAATGCATTCAGATGGAGCTATGAATCTGAATTCATAACTGTCTCAGCAACCCTAACGAACCTGTGATGCTGGTCACAGGGACAATAGGTGAATGATGGGGACTCTGTGAGGGCAGCCTAGTCCCTGATTTTTGACACCATTTTCTCTTTGAGATGCAAACTGAGGGAAGAGAGCAAGCCCCAACAGTGGAACCAGATGCACCAGGGTTCCAATACTGACTTCTGCCCCTTGCCAACTGTGTGGCTTCAGGCAAGCTGGGGGCCCTCTGTAACTCTTTTCCTTGTTTGTAAAATAGGGTAATACCATCTCTTTGCAAGATGGTACAATTATTAGAACTACAGTGTCTGGCACTTAACAAATGGAAAACGTTACTATTACTAACTCCTTTTTCTGCTGGCTAACAGGCATGAACCAAAGATCTGAACTAAATTTGCTTAGAATAGCTAGTGTTACTGAACCCACGTGCGTTTATTTGCCATTCGAAAAAGGCCCAGTGAATCAAGGACAGGTTGTCGGGGCACAGAAAAGGATTTATTTAGTAAGCCAGCAAACCTGAGCAGGTGGTGAACGAGGATCCTGAAGGACCACCTTAGCTCAGCAGAAATTTCAAGCTACTTTTGTCTTTAAGCAAGGGACGAAGAGGAGGGGCAGGAGTAGGTTAAGAAATGATGGGGGCTGGAGCGGTGGCTCAGTGGTTTTGGCGCTTGCCTGGCAAGCATGAGGACCCGGGTTCAAACCCCAGCACCACGTACACAACTAAGTGTTAGAGCAACTAAGGCCATGTGAAAAACTAAATAAAGTTGTTTCTTTCTCTGTCTCTCTCACTGTCCCTCTCTCTTAAAAAAAAAAAGAAAAAGAAAAAAAAAAAGAAACAATTGATGGCTATAGACTTCTAGTGTTTCTCCAGTAGACTTGAGCAGGATATTGCAAAACCCCATGGTTGGCAATCTTGATCTTGCACATGTAGTCACAAGGTCATGATGTCCCTATAAATTTTGAAAATATCTTAACTATTCTTGTTTTGATGTCATTAGTCTTGAAGGGGTAAGAGAAATTAGGGGGGTTCTGGGTGAATCAGTCTTGTACTATTAGTTTTGGACAAATATTCATTAAATGATTAACAAGGGCTGTGTGCTCTGGCAGACAGAGGTTTTTCCCAGTATAGGATCACTGAGGTAAGGTTAAATACAATGGAGTATGTGGGACTAATTTTTCTTTATCTGTGCTGGTCTGCCCCCAGTGTCTCCCCAAGTCCAGCATATTTTAGTCTTCCTCCTCTTATAAATTCAAATACCACCTTTAAGAAAAATATTTCTTTGCCCTCTCAGCCAGAAATCAGCTCTCCCTTTTATCAGGGAAACTTGTGCTCAACCCTTGGTTCCTTACTGTATTTACATTTACTGGTTAAATATAATACTCCTCCAATCTTAGCTAAGTGTGAAAAAATAATCTCAGGGCATCAGAGTTGGAGGGAGGAGGTAGAGATGTTCTCCAGGCCAGAGCTGTTGTTAGGGATGGGACTGGGGGGAAACTGAACCCAGATAAAGGCTTTGAAGTTTCACTTAAGTACAGGATTCATACAGAATAGAGAAGCTTCTAGAATGATCATTCAAGAACAGGAAGGCAGAGCTAGGGTCAGAACCCTGCGTGAAGGAGCCAGCCCTCTGAGGCCTGTTGCTTCTGTGATAAGAAATTCAGAACACTGATCATCTAGCTCAGAAAAGGACAAAGAACTTACCACCTGCCCCTCTGGAGAGGGAGTAAAAGCTTCTTGGGAAGAATCTATTCCCTGGGTTGTGAATTTACACATCTTCAAGGAGTGGGACTATCAGCAGAGAAATTAAACCAACCTGTCCAAGTAGGGTGAGACCCATGGGTCCTGAGAAAGCAGAACGTTTCTGTAGGGACCCTTCCACCACCACATGAAACCTTCAGAAACCTGCTCATCACTGCTACAGGGAGACCACTCAGAAGATTGTTCATCATCTACTAAGTTCTTCATTGTTGGGCCTTGGTTTCACCCCATCACTAACCCACTCTCTGCTCAGTCCACAGGGCCTCTTTGCTGTTCCCAGTAGCCTATTACATGTTGAATTGTGTCCACCTAAAATATGTTGCCATTCTAACTCCTAGAACCTGTAATATGACCCTATTTGGAAATAGATTATAGATGTAATCAGATTAAAATAAGGCTGTTAGGGTAGGTGGTGTCCTGATAAGAGCAGAAAGTGACATGGAGGTGGCCATAGACACCAGAGGAAGGGACTGGAGTGCTGCAGCTGTTGCCAAGGATTGCCCTCCTCCCTCCTGCTGGTCACTGCTTTTGTGCTACCTTTGGAAAGAGGTGTGTCTGACCGCACTACCCAAGCTAGCAGTCTGGCCTCTGCTTTTCCTCCAGCCCTCCAGCTATACCTGATATTATATCATATATCTTTTATTTTTGTCCTGAGATGATTGCCAGCCTTGCCTTCTAGAACATTATTTCCATGAGGGTAGAGAGACTTTCCAATTAATTTCTGGATGCCCAGTGTCTGCTGTGTGCCTGATAGTGAGCTGACTCCACATATTTATTTCGTAAGTGAATGAGTTACTTTAGTGCACAATTTCCTTCTTAACTTTTTCATGCTTTTATCGTCCACATGACCTGACAGAACCCTTTACTTATAGTGGATATTCAGTAAATATTTGTAGATGGATTAATAAGCCCATCACCACCAGTGGTCACAAGGCTCTGTGTGGTTAAAAAGGGTAGGTCAAAATGTACCCTGTTTTGACCTGGATTTGGTGGCTTCTTTGTCATGAAATGATTGTGGGGACAATCAATCAGATTTTTCTGGGTAATCATAGCTAACCATTTGTCAAATGCAGCACTGATTCTCTTGCACTGCATCCCCTCCCCCATTCCTTTTCTGAATATAGAGACAGTTAAGTAATCTAAATTTAGTTTGTATAGCTCAGAGGTGCCAATCATTGCAAATAATGAGTTCAGGGCTCCTCTCCCTGCTTCCCTGAAGCATTGAGCTGAAACCAACAAATTAATTTTATTTAGAACTACATGTGGAACTCAGAGTGTTGCTGGTGACAGGCAAGTGCTTTATTCACTAATTAAGTCACCCAGTCTCAGACAAACCCTCTCCCTCGTGGCAGGGGCATTGCTTATCTGAGGCAGTCCAGAGACTGTGCCTTTTAGCTTTCTGTTTGCCAGTGGAATTGGTATATAATTTGTTAAAAATGTGTAAGTCAGGAAAAAAAGGCATGTGTACTTCTGCCAATTCCTTTAGTCTTTCAAGTTCTTTTCTGGTTTCCTTAGTAAACCTGCACTTGGAGTTTACAATTTCTGTGTTAAGGGCTGTGTTTTCTATCAGTTTTGAAAAGAACTTGTATAAAAGCATATTTTATCTGCTTTCATTTCATAAGAACATAAAAAAAGTTACTCCTTGGAAGGCTGCTGTATTTGGTGTTTGTAAGAAACCAGCCATAGAGTAGAAATAACATTGTATGTACTCTCTGTTGGATTTGGAAGTTCCATCTTTCGTTATAATCTATGAGTCTATAATATGTGCAATATGTGAGTAAAATGAAGGAAATGGTGCTAATTCATTTAAAAATGTTGTTATACTGATCCATTTAATAAGCATTTTTTGCTAGTTCCTTTCTCCTTTCTGGTCAGATACAAACCTAACTTGTCCCAACTGTTGGTTTGGTGAAGTTTGGAATCTTTATGCCTCGTCACTAATCATCAGCATTTCCCTGAAAGGGGCCAGAAACTACTCTTATCTCCACCTAACAGCAGTTGGGGCTCAGCACCCAGGACAGAGGGATGACTTATCCAGGGCCTTCCAGAGGTGACCAGGAAGATGTCACGTAGGTCAGACATCTTGAACCCTTGACCTTTCCTAATTCTCTTTTCTATACTTACTCCAACACAGTATTTCAGAACTTAGAGTGAAGCCTTTTTATGTAGTTTATTTATGGAAAAAATGAGTCCCTGCTTTACGTAGGAAAGTATATTACTCATAAAGATCACCTCTTTTTTTTTTTTTTAAAGAGAGAAACAACTTTATTTAGTTTTTCACATGGCCTTAGTTGCTCCAACACTTAGTTGTGTACATGGTGCTGGGGTTTGAACCCAGGTCCTCGTGCTTGCCAGGCAAGCTCTGAAACCGCTCCAGCCCAAGATCACTTCTTTAAAATGCAACTTCAAATATATAATTTTGGTTATGAGAGTCAAGAATTAGCAAAATACACAGGAAAGCAGTTTGATACTTGGAGCGAGTTTTATTACCTTTTCTCAGGGAATGTCATGCTTGCAATTTGAAGATCTTGGAGGTAATATGAAAGGCAATTTATTTGACATTTTATGTTGGGCTTATAGTCATAAAGAAACTAATAAATTAATTCAATCAAGAGCATAGATTTTAGTTACAGAAAACTAGTTTTCTATTTGAACTAGAATCCATCTTCCTGAATGTTTCATGTGACTTGGCCTGTTACTTCCTTCAGGCCTTAACCTTAAATATCAGTGACGATTTCTCTGACTCATATGTTTCAAATTACAATAGTCCCCACCCCATCTTCTCTACCTTGCTTCATTCTTTTTCTTAACTGCTCATAATTATTCAAAATACTACATATTAAAATTGTTTTCTGTGTTTCTCCTAATTCCCTACAGGAGACCTTAGTCTGCTCCATTCGCTGTTTACCCAGTGCACATAGTAGGTGATCAGTGTTTATTCAATGAATTAACGATTCCTGAGACTTTTCTGTACCAAGGGCTGGTCTTGTTCTGCACCATACATTGTATACACATGGCCAGGGTGGAGGTGCAGGAATGTGGGAATCACCAGGAAGGAGCATGGCTTGTTCTTCCAGGCTTCCTCCACAAGTGAGCTTGGGGTGGGGCAGCTAAATTAGAAAGTGCACCGAAATGATCCTCACAAACCTTACCATAGCAACCTTCCAAGACATGCATCTGCCAAACTGGCCTGTACTTTTCCTAATACTCTCATATTAGCGGTATAATGTTCCCTTTTGATGTCACCTGTCAAACTGCTGCTTTAGAGGTCCTACAGAGAAATCGAATAATGATGAGTGCCTGATATAAAACAACCCCCTTTTCTATCCTTGAAACAAAGCAAAACAAAACAGTCTGCACAGTTGTGCTATGTAACTAAGCAGGCAAACTGGACAACTGAGGCAAATCATCCTCATATTTAGGTAACAGTGATGGAAATGTCTAGAAACTCTTGCTGAGTCGTGCTGCCATTCCTACCTAGGCCACGTTGGCAGATGCAACCTGGAGATCGGTCCAGCGCAACGAGTTCAGTGGAACTTTGGTGCGCTGACCTGTAATAGGAAGGTGGCCACCAGCGCAGGCCCTAGCCTTCCTCTCTCGCAACCCTCCGCGAGGGGCGTCTCTGCGCCAGGCCCGCCCTCGAGACCACGCCCTCCCGCAGGTTTGGCTGGAGCCAGGGGACGTTCTCGGCGAGGGGCGTGCCCGCACCTGGTCCCACCCCGAGGTTCCGCCTGGACCTCGCAGCGAATGAGCTCACTTCTTGAGAGGGGCGTGCCGCCGCCAGGCCCCACCCCCTCTCAGCAGCGAATGAGCGTGCGCGCCGCGAGGGTGCGGGCTGCTGCGGCGAGTGATAAGGGATAGGTACCCGGGTGGGGAACGCTCCCCGGTTCGGTGTCGGTTGGGCCGGTACCAGAGGGTACCGCCGCGGGAGTAATCCTCCGTCCCGGTCGAGGCTGCCCCGGAAATGCTTTCAGCTGGCACAAACATGGCTGCGGCCCTGCGAGCTGCAGGAGACCTGCTCCGCGATCCGCGTAAGTGGGGCTGTCGCGACTGCAGTGGAGGCTGAGGTCCCTGCGACCCCGGGGGCAGCGGGCTGCTGGCGGCGGGGCGCGCCGGCCTGCGGGCTTCCGGGAGCGGCGGCGGGCTGCGCGCGACGCGGCGCGGGGTGTCGGAGAGACCCTGAGGGTGCCGGGCGGGGCCCACGCAAGGGAGGCGGAGGCGCGCGCGGGTTCAAGTCTCCTGGGTCAGCTGGGTGACATGAGCAGTGGCTGACTACTCAGAGCCTCAGTTACAGTCGTCTGTGCCAACAAGGTTGCTTTGGGGATTACGGGAACGAAGTTATGTTAAGGGCCTGTCACCTAGAAAACAGTAACGGCGGCATCACCGTCCTTATCACCTCGGGCATCTGCCCAGCAATTCCCTCCCAAGTGTGTATTAATCATCGCAATATAGAACTTTGCTTCTACTTTTCAACTCGGAGGTTCTACCACTGAGCTACATCCCAGACCTTTTTATTATTTTAATTTTGAGACAGGGTCTGGCTGAGTTGCTTAACTTGTGATAGTGATTCTCCTGTCTCATCCTCCTGAGTCACTGTGCATGGCTTCCACTGTTAATATTTAAAATGATACATATTTTTATGAGCACCTTTTAAAATAATCCACATCTCCTATGCGATAGAAAATGTCTCTATTATATATACAAGTACCTTCCCTTCTACCCTCTTCTGCTCCACTCCTAAGCATCCAAAATATTAAAATAATTTGGTTTTGAAGAACCAGTAGATACTAATGAATTTAAGGCACAGATATACTTTTTTTTTAAAGAGAGAAAGAGAGTGAGAGAGAGAGAGTGAGAGAGACAGAATCAAAGTTTATTGAGTTTTTCACATGGCTTTCGTTGCTCTGACAGTTGTGTATACATGGGTGCTGGGGCTTGAACCTGTGTACTTGCGCATGCCAGGCAAGTGCCTCAACTGCAGACCTACCGCTCCAGCCCCGACAGATATACTTTTAAACGATTTTCCTATCGAGTTTGTCCTGGAGTTTTTCTCTTCTGCATATACCTTAACTTGATACCTTTTTTATTTTTATTTGTTTGTTTTTCAAAGAGGGACAGTGAGAGAGAGAATCAGTTTGGTTTAGTTTTTCATGTGGCATTCATTGCTCCAATACTTTGTTGTGTATGAGGTGCTGGGGTTTGAACCTGTGTCCTTATTCATGCCAGACAAGTGCCGTAACTGCTGAGCCACCACTCCAGCCCCTATTTTTTTTTAAGAGAGAGAGAGAGATCAATTTTATTTATTTTTTTCATCTGACCTTCATTTCTCATCCACTTCGTTGTGTATGTAGTGCTGGGTTCGAACCTGGGTCCTTGTACATGCCAGGCAAGCACTCCAACCACTGAACCACTGTTCCAGCCCCATAGCCTTTATTGTTTATAGATCTTGCACAAGTGAACCATGGTACCTGTTTAGGCAGGGGCAGGGCAGAGTTAGCTGGTCTTAGTTCGTAAGCGGGCAAGTTTGTATTATTGAGTATTAATTTCTTTGCTTAACCACACGCAGCATACCAGGTTGTATTCTTGAGCGAAGTACAGAGGTTTTTCTTCCCTCTAATCTTCACCACAGAAGTCCAGGTTCGCCTTATCACCGTTTCACAGATGAGAAAAGTGAGACTTGCTTGCTCAGTGAGTTATTCAAGTGCAGTCATACAGCTTGTGGTCCAATGTGGGATTTCCCGGTTTTCTCTGACTTTGGAATAAATGCTGTACATACTACACAATGCAGCCTGTGCCTTCAGATTCTCTTCAGCTGTAAGCTGAGTTTGTTTAGCAGTCTCAGCTCATCTTTTGAATGATTACTTTGACTCTGTTAGCCAGACTTCAGAACCTTTAGCCCATTATAGAGGGGAGTTTCTTAGAGATGTGCTTGAGAGGTAGGTGTATTAACCCTAAGTTCTGAGTGGAAAGCATCCCTTAATAGCAGCATCACTGCCCTCTCCAGGAATTTGATCAGCATCAGAGAGGAGAATTTTGTAAATAAGGGCATGGCAAAAGTTAAACACTTCAAAAATCCACCAGTTCCCAAATTGTTCTGGGAAATCCTAATGTGCTAGATGGAGAATCTAGTCTCACCCCAACTTCCTTCCCTCTCCTTTTCTCTCTTTTTTTAGGTTTACAGGAAGAAATTTTATTTATGACCAGTAGTCAACTTTGGAATACCAAAGTTCTATTCTCATACCCCATGGAATCAGATGTAATCTCATTTATATATGAAATTAGGGGCATGGAAGCACGATTAAGAACTTGGTTAAACCTCATTATGTGGTTCAGAATTAAACTTTTCTAAAATAAGAGGATATCTATTGCTTTGAGACTTCATGTGAGGGAATTGAACTTTTCCCCCCAGTATTTGGGATGGAACTCCATGTTGTGCTCTACCACTAAGCTATATATCCCCAGACCTTTTTATTTTGGGACAGGATCTCATTCAGTTGCTAAGGCTGGCTTCAGACTTGGAATCTTCTTGCCTTGGCCTCCCTAGTAGCTGAAATTACAGGTGTGCACCACCGGGCCTACTTTCACTTTGACTTAGTAAGGATTACTCAGCACATACTCATGTAGTTGGTTGTGTTGGGAAAGTGTACAATCTGGATAGTTGGAAATCTAAGTGGCCTAGAGATTTCATTTTCCTATATTTTGTATACATGCTCGTTGATTTAAAAGAAACCAGAGCAGATTTAGTTCCTATTATCTAGAAATTTACAAATGAAACTAATGATAACACTGATAATGTGGCTCACACTGTAGAGAGCTTCACTTGTCTTATCTGCTTTATTCCTCACAAGAGTTTCAATAGCAAAATGCTATTTTATAGCTGGGGAAATTAAGATTCAGAAAGATTACAATGTGGCTCCAGGTCATACTGCTGGTAAGTGGCAGAACTGAATTCAGAGTCAGATCTGGCGGGTCACAGCCTGAATTACTCATCAGTGTACTTTTGCCCCATAGTTGGAGGCTGATCCCAAGTTGATTTCTCCTGTCCAGTTACTGATTAGGTCTGAACCTGAACCTGCTTAGCTTCCAAGATGAGACAAGATAGACACATAAGGTGGTGTGGCTGCAGACCCAAGTTGACTTTTATCCTTCTGGCTTGAGAGTGGAGAAGGAGGTCCTGTGTACAGCATGGGAAATGGTGACAATCACTGTTCCATGTCGCCCTCTTCAATATGTGCTATTTGGCTTTAATTTAATTTCACCATATGTTTTAAGGACACTCTCTTGCATGGCACATGGATTGAGCATGGTATGTGGACTCTTCAATGCATGTGGCTTCTCCAGACCTACCTCTTAACTCTTGTGGGGCTCAGGTCAGGAGTATATATGGTCACACACACATAATAAAATGGAAAATGTTTTGTCCTCTGATGTTGGCAAATAGGCCTTCATGTCAACTAGAAGGGCAAGCTCTTGAACTTGAACTCTCTGAGTTGCTCCAGAAATGTGGAGGCCTTGGGAGAGTTTACCTGCAGGCTTTCCTACTTCTTTTCCTGCCACCTGCCACTCCTTGGCCACCCTTCAGTTCAAGGATTTTTTACACTAGTGTCATGATCTTCCCCTCAGGAGGATGGCTGAGCAGACCCTGGAGGTGGACATGGGGCTTTGGGAGCAGGGAATTCTCAATTCCTGGGTCCTGGGAGCCTGGTCAGGCATGTGGGGTAGGGACTCTAGGCAGGCTTGTCTCCTTGGCCAGGCAGATTGCACACTCCCTGGGGTGGGGTGCCGTAAGAGGAGGGCCAGAGTGGGCCTGTGAAGCAGAGACCCACACCCTCGCCAGGGTCCCAGGGCAGTACTAGAATTCACCGGTGCTTTACTAGAGAAGGTTTGAAGGCAGAAATGAGATCTGCAGCTAGTTGGACACTAGCCCAGTTTCCACTCCCTAAATCAGTAGCCCTTCGTCTTTCCAGTGGACCCCTCTCCTTTCCCCTAACCACTACGCTCAGACACATCCTGAGTGTACAGTGGTTCTTATGAGGGATCATATCAAAGCTGCAGCGAAGGCAGGGAGAGGAGGTGTCTGGATTCCAAACTGCCTCCCCTCAGGCCCTCGTAAGTCATCTGAGGACAGCAGAGCTCCCTCGGATGACACCCAACCCCTGTGCTTCTACCTGTCTGCAGAGAAATGCTGGGAAAATCACCTCTGCCATCACATATCTTTGAATTTTAGAGCCAGGAATTATGCCCTGAGGACCTCTTCAAAAGAAATTACTTTCCAGCTAGATTTCATGCTGGCACTTTAATTTTGTCACAGTGGTGCGTGGCAGCTCGAGGGCCCATCAGCCATGGAAGTGCCAGTTGGGTACAGCAGCAGTGGCAGCCACCAGAGAGACGGCCCAGCATACCAAGAATACAAAACCTCAAGCTCAACCAGAAAAGAGGTATGAGTCTAATTTTAGGTACAAATAAAGATTGTTCTGTATTGTTGCAAACACTAGTGGTTACAAGCTACCTGCAGGGAGAGGTACTGGGAAAGCCAAGTATATTGGGAGTTAAAATACAAATTTTGTATCCCCTAACCTTCAGCAGGGCTTTTGTTGAAAAAAGAACATATAGTTAACTACAGTCTTCAGATTATTCAAGAATTTGATCTTGGAATATGTCATACAAATTATGTCTATGCTGGAACTGTGTTTATGAACCTAACATAATTATGCCTGTGAAACATGTTCTGTACGGGATAAAGAGGAACTGACCTACCAAGGATTTCTATAGAAGACCCTACCATAATTAAAATATAACTGTAAATAACATACTATGATTTGTAATTTATTAAAGATATCGAGTATATGTTTCATCCCTCACCTCTTCTGTTGCTGGTGGAGGGTATCAGGCATATGTTTCCGAGTGTCCTCTTCACTAGCAGAAGCCACAGCTGTCCTCAAGGCCTCCTTTGAATGACAGTTAGAGTAGACTTTATAAAGGGAAGTTGTTTAGATCTAAGGGTACCTAGGAATAGTATGCTTTTGCGCAAGGCAGAATGAAAGAAGGAATGTAGTTGTGGCCTGTATAACTCCTTGACCTTTCTGCTACACCTAATGCCAGTGTAGGAAAGCTATGCAGCCATGAAAATGGAATATTCTAATATTGTGTTTATTTTTCATGGTGATCATAGGTTCATTGGTTGATTGCTAAGTAAACTGAGGTTCGCTGGGGACAGGACCTGGGGGTGGCTAATATCCCCTCTCAATTCTCTTTCCTCTAAAAGATGGAATTAGTGAGAAGGATGGAAATCATGGAAGTAATTTTTGGTTAGCAGTGAGTTGAGCAGAGCACTGGTCAGCTCCTGCCTCCAGCAGCCCCTCTTCCTACCTCCGCCCTAAATTTTTTAGGGGTTGGAGTAAGTACTGGTGTAAAGTGAAAAACTGATTCAATGTGGAATCCTGGAAGAAAAATTATATCATCACTATATTATTCTAGTGGCAAAAGTCAATAATAGAAATAGCCTTAATTTAAATTATTCAAATTAAATAAAAATCTAAAATAGGCCCTAGATTCTATTAAGTAACTTTATATCACATTTAGAGAAAAGCAATAAAAAGTGCAGATGGGAAAAATAAAGATAAAAAAGTCACTGATAATCTTGCCATCTAATATTTTATCTCTATCTATTAATATTCATTCAGTATATACTTACTGAAATATGACAGTGCTATACGTATTATTTTATAACTTCCTCTACTTACTGTGTTGTCATATAGCTATAAATATTCTGTATTATTTTAGTGGCTTAGGAATATTTTATTGAATCATAATTCATCCAGTCCCATGTTATAGAAATAGGCTACTTCTAGTTTTTCTGTATTAGAGTGGAGCTGATGGGTGCCTTTGTGTCACTCTGATGCCAGTCTTTTTGAAGGCATCGTGCTGCTTAGTCCTTGGACTGAAGTAGACAGAATACTAGGGGACTCTATTCTAGTTTAGGGGGCCCAGTAGACTTGTTCTGTAAAGGGTTAGGCAATACATTTTCTTTTTTATCTTTTTGTTTTTTAAAGAGAAAGGGACAGTGAGAGAAAGAGAGAATCAGTTTTATTTAGTGTTTCCTGTGACTTTCGTTGCTCTGACACTTAGTTGTGTATGTGGTGCTGGGGTTTAAACCCACGTCCTTGTGCATGCCAGGCAAGTGCCGTAACCGCTGAGCTACCACTGCAGCCCCACAATACATTTTCTTAGGCTGTATCTTCTCTTCACTCCTCTGCACCTCTGCTGCTGTAATGTGAGAGCATAGATACTACATGAACATGTGAGTGGAGCTGTGTACAATTAAACTTTATTTCCCAAAGCAGGTGGTGTATGTGTGTGCAGGTTTGGTGCAGAGCCTATAGAACTACAGATTGTCCAAGTGGTAGCATAGATCCACAGGTTATATCTTGTAGGTTTAATTCAGGACTGGGATTTTGTTTCCTTTGCTTCATGCTGACTGTGTGTAGTAGAGCAAAATCATTTCTTTGTTAATTGATGAGCTTAGTTCCTATTACATACATTTAGTAATTCAAAAGAAAAACTTCATATTTTGAGAGTCCCAGAATGTAAGAATGGCAAAACATTTAAACCTTTTCAAGTAAGAAATTTTCAGATATGTTTTGCTGTATGCAGTTTTATGTTTAAACAAAGGGAACTCGCCGGTTGGACCTTGGTCTCAGGTGTGCCCTGTCTGGAGGGAAGAAGAGACAGAGACCCTTGACTAAAGCTTTGCACTTCACGTTCTGGAATAGAGCAGAGTCCGACTAGGGCTTACTAATACGCCATTCATCATGCACAACACAGTTTTGAATTAAGTGCATGTGTATTTGGGCATTTTCAAACCGTGTACATCTCTTTCATGTGTAAGATCAACATGGGTCTGCAAAACCGTGAGTGGGGCAGAGTTACATCTGCTTTAAAGCCACTCTTGTTCTGAGCTCAGGTGTTATAGATGGAAAACACAGTGCTAAATCCCGTTTGTGCATTGATACCCTCTGTGGCTTAGGTAAGTCTTTTAGCCTAGGGTTTCTTAACCAGTAATCTGTTAACTGGCAGCAGTCCACAGGAAAATGCACTTAATTTATTGTGAGTCACAGATTTGGAGGGTGAAATCCAGGATCCCAGGAGAAGACTGGTGGTCTAAGTAGAAAAATTAAAGGAATATTGGTTTCACAAAATGATGCTTCTGGAATTTTTAGGTTGCAAGAAAAGAAAACTATACAACTGTTAATTTAGTGATAGGACTTCTGTGTGGAAAAGTTCTATAATAATGACATCTTCAGTGTTATCACTTGGTTTAGTCTGAAGAGGAGTAAACTCTTTTTCTAAGATAGTGTTCTAAATGGAGCTGGGGACATTTTCCCCCTCTCCGGACAAATTAGGTGATGTCTTCAGACATTTTTGATTGTACGTTGGGGTAGGGTGTGTGCTGTTCTCATCTGATAGGTAGAGGGCAGGGATGATACAAGTCCCCCTCAATGCATAGGACAGCCTCTTACAACAAGGATTATCTAGCCCCAAACGTCAGGAGAGCAGAGGTTGAGAAACCCTGGTCTGAGACAATGATGTGAAAAGCAATCTTAGTTAACCTTTATAACGGGCTCTAAATTAGAAAATCCCTGCTCTCATTATAATGCTACACTTCTCTCTTCCCTGTTAATTGCTTCTTACTTGAAAGTCTGAGCTGAGAATGCAGATTTCTGCCTCATTCACCTAAAGTGTGTTTGATCAAGAAAATGGTTCCCACCTGTATAAATTCGACACAAGCTACTGCCTAACATTATTGCCGAATAATGAAGCTTGGTTCAGCTAACAAATTTTCATCTGGACACAAATGTAAAACCTAAAGATCTTTTTGCTGCTATCCCAGGGCTGCCTATTTAGGGACACTGCAGGCCTCCACTTCGCCATTGTCCCAGCCTGGACTCTGATCTTTGTCTCGTAGCTCCATCCATTTCTCTTCACCGTTCAAGACATCTCATAGAAATGGAACTACAACTGTGTTTGATTTCTTTCCTTTAGCATGAAATATCTGCTGTCCTATGCAGTGAGTTTTTGTAACATCCCTGCCCTCAATTAACTTGACTGTTAGTGACATTTTTTCCAGGAGTTATCTAAGCAGTAGATTTGCAGGAAGGATGGAAAGGTAAGCGTAGAGTGAGAATGTAGTTTATCATAGCCAGAGTCATGGGAGACAGAGGAAAGGCAGGCACGGGACAAAGAAGCAGAGTAGCAAAAAATTATTTAAGTGAAAAATAATTTTGTAATTCACAAAAGAGAAGGGAGTGAGAGCCTGGCTCATGCTGTTCTTGGGAGGTTTAAAGGTATGGGGAACCTTCTCTGTGTCGTACAACTTGCTGTGTGCCAGATCATGCTAAGTAACTCAGTACTTTAGCCACTGAGTTCCCAAAACAACTTTGTGAGTTAGGTGGTAGACTTCTATTTAGCACATGTGGAAACCTGCAATTTGGGGAGGTTGAGAACATGTTGATCCCCAAGGCTCTGACATGTACAGGTTCTTCAGCCTCAGGACAAGGCTAGATTTCCACCTTGACTTTTGGTCCCTTAAAAATCAGTTCTTTGATACACAATCTATACTCATTTTATAGTATTTTGTTAAAAACTTGTATGGTTGTTCAAAAATAAAAAAATTTAAAAAAAATCAGTTCTTTGTTTAGGGTTAACAGGTTAATAGGGAAGCATCTTGAGCCCAGTGAAGAGAAATGGATGGAGCTAAAAGAGACAAAGGTCAGAGTCTCAACTGGGACAGTAGAGAAATGGAGGCCTGCAGTGTCCCCTAATAGGCAGCCATGGGATAGCAGCTAAAAGGTCTGTAGGTTTTACATTTGTGTCCAGATGAGAATTTGTTAGCTGAACCAAGCTTCTGTTCTAGAAGAAAATAAGAATCATGACAAATCAACTGTTGCATTTTATTTTATGTAGGAAGCCCAAAACTGGAATATTAATGCTGAACATGGGAGGCCCTGAAACCCTTGGAGAAGTTCATGACTTCCTTCTGAGACTCTTCTTGGATCGGGACCTCATGACACTTCCTATTCAAAAGTAAGATGAACATAAACACTTGCACTTAAAAAAAAAACCTAATGTGTGCAATGCATTTGGCCTTACATGTAGCTCAGCTCTGTAGTTTCAAAAAATTAAAGAGTTTTAGTGCATATCTAGTAGTTGTTAGAGCAGCAGCATGACTATCTCTAAGAACCCAGATGTGTGGACTGAAGCGGTGGCTCGGCAGTTACGCAGCTTGCCCAGCCTGAGTTCAAACCCCGGCACTCACATACACAATGAAGTCTTGGAGCAATGAAAGCCACATGAAAAACTAAATGAAATTGAGTCTCTCTTTCTCTCTCTCTCACTGTCCCTCTCTCTTTAAAAAAAAGAACCCAGATGTGAGGCAGGAAGAACTGCAGGGGTGAGAGCTCTGTTAGCATTCTTCCTGAGCCTCCCAGAGCCCTGGAAATTAGAGTTGTCTTGACACAGTGGAAGTACCTTTAAAGATTTTAAAAGATATGTGTGTACTTGGCACTTAGCAGCTGATTAGCACTCAGGGAAGTGATGATGATTATTCATTTGTATTTGGATGTGGATTGTTGCTGTTCTCCTTCTTTTCCTTTCATTCTTCCTTCCCCACTTCCCTCTCTCCTTTTTTATTTTGAACTAAGTTTCAAAATGAAAGATTTATGCTTATATATGATTTAAAATGCAAATAGTATAAAAATATTTAGAGTCCAAAGTATCCCTTTCACTTTGAACTCTAGCCTCCCAGTTTCCCAGTCAGATAAACACTGCTACCTCCAGAATAGTCAAAGCATATCTAAATCTTTCTATCTATCTTTCTGGATATATACACACACACACATAAACAGCCAACCCCAACTTTGTTAACACAAATGTGAACATCCTTATGTACATTTTTCGTCACTTTGCTATTTTTTTAAAAACTTAGTACTGTAATTTGTTTTATATCACATGATATAGATCTGGCTTGCTTTTTAATGACTGTTTAGAAAAGTACTGTATAGTTAAACCTTAATTTATTTAACATGTGCTTCACTGATGGACAGGTTGTTTACAGTGTTGCAATGAACGCATTTTTTCACACACATTGATCATATATGCAAATATGTATTTATAGATTAATATTCATTTTGTTAAATTAAGGATAATATAAAAAAGAGCAATATATACTTCCTATGTTTTATGTCCTAATTTTTGTTAGATGCAGAATCAAAATGTAAGGCAGCTGTCAGGAGGGCTCCACGCAGGGGTTTCTCCGTGGCTATCAGGAGTCCTGCATCTTCTGGGTGTGGTGCTAGAGCAACTGGTAGAGTGCGGAAGTGGTTATTCCTTGCAGAGTATCTAGCGCCAGGTCTGGTCTCTGCCCAGAGGATGGGCTGTTGCAGTAACCTCAAGCTTTTCTTTTTAAAGACTTGATCTCGTTAGGTTTGTCTTAAATTTTTGTTTATCTTTATTGAGTAGAAAATATTTCTCAGGTTGCTAAGGAGGAATAAAATCCACTTATCTACATGTTAAATGGTTTAGTAAGCTGGCACCATTCATCGCCAAACGCCGAACCCCCAAAATTCAAGAGCAGTATCGCAGGATTGGAGGTGGATCCCCCATCAAGATGTGGACTTCCAAGCAAGGAGAAGGCATGGTGAAGCTGCTGGACGACTTGTCCCCTGACACAGGTACAGTGTTTTCATTAACATAGTACTGGGCTTGTTCTTTCAGAGAAGTTATGAAATTCAAAGTGGTATTGGATGCCAGTGCTGTTGTATAGGTAGACCACTCTCAATTTGTGAGTTTCTGCATAACACATGATCACTTAACTGAGTTCCTGAGGTGTCATCCTTGAGCTATACAGCCTTTTCCCTTACTTCATATGTTACAAATGAAAAACAAACAAACAAAAGAATTGGACCATGATTTTCAAAAGGAGCTAGATTAGAGGGCAGCAGCATGAACAGAAAATGCGTACATCATTGTGTGGGAAAGAAGTCTTTGGGAAATGGATTGAGGCTGCTGCTGCTTTGGCCTTTTCTCCCTGGTTGGATAGCTAATTAGATGAGCACTTAGAGCAGAATTAGCTAGCCACCACTGGAGCCACGCGACACCGAGCAACTGTCAGTGACTGTTTCAGTGGTCAACAGCAGGACCATTGGCAGATATCAAAGGGCCACATAGGTTGTGGAACTAAAACAAGGATTGTGCACATCTGGTGACTGCCCTCTGAGAACTTTTAAGCAGAATAACCATGTCCAGAATGAGGCACTGAATGCACGAATGAACTGCAAGTGCCGTGTTGAATGCACCCAAGACACTTGAACGCAGGGCACACCGTTAGTTTTGTATAGTGCTGAAGTGCATAGAACACTGGCAATTAAATTTAAGTCCTCATCTGTTGTAGGCGTGGACCAATAAGAGACATGTTAAAATTGAAAAAAAGTGTGCATATTAGGACACATGGATGCAGTCATTGCAGATATATTTTAGAGCTTCAGGACTCAGGACAGGAGTGTGACACTGTAGAGACCTAAGAGAACAGCCCCAATTAGGCAGGACCAAAAGGAATATTCCTGTCTCTGAGAAGACATTGAGCATGAACTTGAATTGCTGTCAGAATCCAGTGTTTCCCATTGCATAAGGGACAAAGGTTTCTAGTCCCTTTGCAGGTCATTTCACTTGGAAAATTGTTCAGTTGCGCTTCTGAAAGTCAGGTTTGCATCCAGTCTGCCGCTGTGGCTCAAGGGCATTTCTTATGCAGTTCAACCACACATGTCATAATGCATCTTTTTAAATATTAGTGGAAGGAAACTTGGCTGCTCTCCACTTATTCCTATTTGGTAGAGAACAAACTCTCTCATTATTAATACTTTATCATTGTAAAAGGTTTAGTGTGAATCATGTTTGCAATTTATGTAGTAGGAAAAAGAGGTAGAAAGGTAGCATTTTTTTCTGTTTACATGTTACTATGGTTCCCATCAACATAAAGAGCCCTAATATTGAGATGCCAGATTTGGGAAAGGCAGACAGATGGAAGGGCATCCTTTCCGCCTCCTGCTTTCAATTTGGTCTCTATGGTGAGGCTGCTGGATTGCCCAAACCAATCAGTCCTCGTGGGTTGGCTTTGCAGAGTCCCTCAATGTCCTGGGTTGAACCAGCGTCCCACTTACTATCGAATGTCTGATCATTTTAATTTGTGGCCGTATTTTACAAAGACAGGAAGTTACAAGCTTGTAAATGCTAAGATTAATTGTTCTCTGCTTTGGTAGATGTCAAAAGATGATAATATCCACTTCATGCTTACATAATCAAAATTGTGAAAGTGATTTTTTTGTTTAAGAAAGCATAGTAATTAAGCATTCTGCATTCTAGACGCTGACTTTTAGAAGTTCACTACTCTTGATTATAAGTGTGGGACTGTTTCAGGTGTCCATGGTGCATGCGTTAGCTCGGTGGCTGGCTTGTCCAGACACTAACTCACTCCTGCTGTGTCAGGAAATTGTCTTTCCTCCTTTGCTTCTTCCATTCATTTCCTTGCTTATTCACTCACTTTTTCATCCATGAGTGCCCACATCCATCCAACCAACCAGGCGGCAGATCAGTGTAAACACTGACCACGTGTCATGCACAGTGCTAGGGACAGGAGTGAGCCAGCTCTACTTTTCTGGAGCCGACTTTCCTGGTAGCTTTCATGGAGGCAGGAAGTTACTTCCCTTGGGGATGGCTTTTGGCTTCTCTGGATCTCAGAAGCTTGTCCAGGGCCCTGGTCCTGGGAGGATGTTGGTATTGGTGACCCTTTGGCAGAGCAATGTCCTCTGTGGCCCATGCTTGGGAGTCTGGGAGGCAGGCTAGTTAAAGCATGATGGCTGACCTCACGTAATTGTTTCACAGGCCTGCTTTGGGGTGTGGTAGTGGTATCGAATACAGGCCATGACCACCCGTTCATCGAATGCTCAGCTTTGTTTAGTGCTGCTATTCAGAATTGAGAAGCACGGTTTCTAGTTACAAGAAGCGTCCAGCCGGGTGGGACCTTTCTGCTTCAACAGTCTTCTTATGAAGAGAGAGAAAATCTTCTGGGGACTTACTGGAATTGGTATAAAAATGTGTGAGGGGGGCTGGAGCGGTGGCTCAGCGGTTTCGGTGCTTGCCCGGCAAGCACAAGGACCTGGGTTCAGGCCCCAGCACCATGTACACAACTAAGTGTTAGAGCAACTAAGGCCATGTGAAAAACTAAATAAAGTTGTTTCTCTCTTTCTCTGTCTCTCTCACTTGTCCCTCTCTCTTTAAAAAAAAAGAAAAAGAAAAAAGAAAAACAACGTGTGAGGGATGATGACAGCGGAGCATGAGCGTGGGATGAGTGAAAGTCTCTAGGCTCCAGAGTTTCTGGAGGAGACTTTTGCAGTGAAGACCAGGAAAATGGGGCTCTGTGGCTCTGTAGATTGTCCAGAAAGAGGCTCCCTGTCCTGTTACTTGCCCGTCACTGAGTGGACACCAGGCTGATCGCTATTGCTCTGAAAGCACCCAGCAGTCAGTCCCCTCCTCTGTACCTCGTTCATCTTCCTCAGTTTTCTTTGTTTCCCTCTCTCCATTTCTTTCTCATTCCTCCTCTGCTGTGGTTTGGAT
Organism: Aplodontia rufa; assembly: GCA_004027875.1. Lineage (NCBI taxonomy): Eukaryota > Metazoa > Chordata > Mammalia > Rodentia > Aplodontiidae > Aplodontia > Aplodontia rufa. Next base: position 41,739 of record PVKS010007774.1, on the reverse strand, counting down.
CTGTCACTCAAAAAGTTCAAGTATTGGAAACTTAATCCCTGAGTTCATATGTTAATGACATTTGGAGTTGGGGGCTTAGGGTTAGAAGAGATCAAGAAAGAGTGTGGGACCTCCGTGATGGCTTTGTGGCTCTAAAAGAAGAGAGACCTGAGCTGTTCTGCCTTTCCCCGCGGTGGAGAACAGCAAGAGGGCCCTCACCCAGTGCTGGTGCCCTGCTCTGGCTCCCCAGCTTCCAGAGCTTTATAAATTACTTTATAAATTACTCAAGTCTGTGGCGTTCAGTTATAGCAACAGAAAATGGACTAAGATATCTTCCCTTCTTATCTTTTCTTTTCCACATAATTATCAACTTTACTTTTGAACTATAACTGTCTTTTTGTTTATTTCTATTAAGAAAACTTAAAGCAAGAGAACATGATGATTGCAAACAGATAAAACTGTCTCATGCTGTCATTTTTTAAGGACATAGTTATTGCTTTGTGACCAGAAAAAAATGTTGAGACTTTTGCTAGTTTTGCGTAGAATTGAGGAATTACCTGGCACAGTGAGTTGTAGCAAGGAATATGGTTGCGTATAGCTGCAGGGCACTGCAGTAATGTGGAGAAAAGAGGGGACAGGTGAGAAGATATTCGTGTGATGAGAAGTCTAAGTCTAAAATATGGCATCTGGTGGCCCTGCTGCTTCCTCCTGGTCAGTGTGACTTCAGGCAATTTGCTTACCTCACAAAGCCCCCTCCCCAAAGGGAGGATAACAGAATTCACTCCTAGGATCCATATGAAAATTAATGAAGATAATCCTGAAAGGCATCAGCATGGTACGAGGCAAATCTCACTAAATATAACCATTGGCGTAGGGTTCACCATCTGATAGGAATTTGAAAACCATTGTTCTACATGTTTCAAACCCTTCTCCCAAAGGATCCTTTCCCACATGGGAACTGCTAAATTAATGAAGCTTTACTGTTTGAAATCCTGTTTTTCTCTCATTTCATGACTCCCTCCAAAGTGTCCACTCTGAGAGTAGAGGCCAGGCCAGCGAGTCGTGTGCTTGGGCATCGCGCTGGCCAGGTGTGGTGCCTACCAGATGTGGTGCTGGTTAATGTCAGAGAGGCTTCTTCCCCTCCCTGTATCCTGCCAGGGACAGCCACCTATAAGAAACTCACAGTGACAGCAGTGGTCCTTCATGAGCATTGTTGGCTGGCTGCTCAGGATGGGCCCAGTTGGAGGGTGCATTGCCACTTTTTCTAAATAAGTGTTTGTTGGCCTTTAGAAAGCATTATCTGTACTTTCCAGGTTATTTTACTCTCTCTCACTTAAAAATGTGGTCACCCACCCCACCTTTATCTGCAGGAGCAGCCTCTCCACCCTCTTAGTCTGCACTATTCGAGGAACTCCTAGACCCAAGCATTTAGATTGCGACTTCCAAATACTGGACAGGTGAAAAGACAGTGTGAGAAACTGGTTGACCTGCAGCGTCAGGGGATCTCACTCTGTCAATCTGCTAATTGCATTGTCTCCAACTAGATTAGAAAGCAGTTTCCATTGGCTTGCTACACCTCAGCTCTGAGAGCAGAGGGTTGCTTAGAAATGGACTTGAAGGTGTCATAGTAGCTGGTAGTTTTGACATGAAACACAGAAATGTTGAACAGTCAGTCCTTTGGAATTTGCTTCCAGGTTCCTGTCCTCGGGTGTGTTTTATCTCCAATTCACCTAATTTTATGCAAGAGAACATAAAATTCATGGCCAAGAAGGAGCAAACAGTTGAAACTGATTGCGTTCATACCCTTCCTTCCTCTTTTTTGCAGCCCCCAACATGAGAATACCGAGTCAAGCCATTCTTCCACACACGTGCTTCTCTTGTCATTCACATCCCGTTCTGCCCTTGGTAACATGTTCCTTTATTTCATAGTTCCCTGGGTCAAGTTATGAAGGATATTGCCCATGTGTACATCCACGTATATATAGGATAAACTCTTTATCTTTTCCTTCACTTTAACCTAATTGTTTCTAGTGTCACATTCTTCATTGCAACCCCTGCAAATGCTTTGAACAGTAATGCAATCCAGGTTCTGTTATCACTTGACATTTGTGTAGTGTATTCTCAATATCATCCCCGAGTGCAAATTTTGTGTAATTTTATGAAAGGCCAGGAAGCAAGACCGGGTGACTCTAAGAAGCTTTCAGTTTCATGATTTTATAAATGCATGAGAAATTATGTGACATGGCAGGAGGATGAAGAAGATAGAAAGGGGAATTGGTGAAACCACAGAGAAAGGAACACAAAGATAAGCAGCAGACCCAGGCCAGTCAGGCCACAGACAACTGCTATGTATCGCACTTGATGTCTCCACCTTAACTGAACTTGTAACATGATTCCAGTGCTTTCACATTTTTTTTTAGCAAATTAGGTGACCTGGGGTCTAAGGAAACTGGGTGATGGAAATCAGTGGGGTATAGTAGGAGCTTAGGCTTTGTAATGGGGTAGGGGGCCCAAGTTACAATTCCAGCTCTATCTCTTTCTAGGTGTGGCTTTGGGCAGATCAGTTAACTTTCAGCATCTGTTTCCCTATCTAAAAAGTGGAGTTTAAATGAGAAAAAAATTTCAAATGTCTCCTATAGTGTCTTAATTTGCAAGAAGAATTTACACTTTAAGAACAAGTGCTAGTTTTTTCCTCCCTTCTTTTGAGTCTCTCTTTTCCCAGCCAAGAACAGAAGATTAGGAACAGAAGCATGAATTTTAAAAACCATTGTGCTAAGTAAAGATGTGTGGGTAGGTGTTGAACCTAGAGAATCGTGACTGAAAGTCCGTGTACCAGCTGAGGAATAAATAAGAGCCAAGAATATTCGAAACTTGACCACATTATCAGCATCACAGGGCATTAGGTTGACTGTTCTTTGTTCTGGGCATTACATTGTGTCTGGTGGCTCCAAGGAATCTATATAAAGATTAATACTTTCTCCTTTCCACTTGTGCTTCCTAATAGCTCCTCACAAATACTATATTGGATTCCGGTACGTCCATCCTTTAACAGAAGAAGCAATTGACAAGATGGAAAGAGATGGACTAGAGAGGGCCATTGCTTTCACACAGTATCCACAGTACAGCTGCTCTACCACAGGTAAGGTGGCTTTTTTTGACAATGGGAAAGCAGATAATGGCTCTGGCAGAGTTAACCAGGGGTCTGACTGTTGAAAAAAGGATAAATCACTTACAATTTGAATGGCAAATCCAGCCTGTCTCCTTTAAACATGAGAGTTCAGGTCAGTCCATTGAAATCTCATGGTTCACCTGTTCCCTGAATTATTGGCCGGTCAGCCGAGAATTACAGATGGTGGGTGGAAGGCACTGGCTGTGTGTGTTCAGTGCCTTAATGCAGCTGGATAATGGATCAGTAATGAACCTTAAGCCACTTTCTAGGTTTGCATCATACCCTTATTTTTTTTCAAAATTGTTTTTGGTGGTTCTAGAGATTGCACCCAGGGGTGCTCTACCACTGAGCTATACCTCTAGTCCTTTTCATTTTTTTTTAATTTTGGGACAGGGTCTTGCTGAGTTTCCCAGGCTGGTTTTGAACTTGTGATCCTCCTGCCTCAGCCTCCCAAGTAGCCAATGTGCCAGGGACTCAGAACGTTATTTTTATGGCTGTACTGATATTCTTCTTAATTAGCAAAGGTGATTTGTTGTTATGGGTGCACTAAGTTATGGGTTGGTTGCTGGTTAAACTGAAATCCAGTTTTGGATTCCCTTTGCAAACCTCCTCAATGTTTTTTTTATTTTATTTTAGAAAAATGTTACTGCTTTCTGTTCCCCGTATATTTAACTAGTGCTGGCAATCTCTGGGTCATTGATTGTAGGTAAAACTCCTACTGTCAACTACAAATATATTTATTTGCATTTTGTTTCAAGGATTGAGGTCAGCACGTTTTTACTCCCCAATTTCTTGTAGATAGTAATGTTTATTACTCCTATAACTATAAGAAGAAACAAAGGCTATTGGTGGAAGGAACATTCAGAGCTTGTTGAGTGCCTTAAATATTTGTCCAGAGCACCTGTCAGACATCTTCAAGAGTTTGAATTGGGGGTTGGGGATTTAGCTCAGTAGCAGAGTGCTTGCCTAGCACACACAAGGCCCCGAGTTCGGTCCCCAGTCCTGAAAAAAAGAAAAAAAAAAGAGTTTGAATTGTGATTTCTTTCAGAAATGTACTTTTTAAAAATTTGTTCGATATAATCTTGTATTGCTACGTATTCATGCACACAAAGATGCTGACAAAGCAAGTTAAGGTCAGTCCTGGTCCAGGACCTCCCCCTTCATCCACTCCTCTCTCTCATGTCTCCTCTGCAATATCCTCGTGTTATAGATAAGAAATGTACCTTCCACAACTTCAGAATTGGAAATAAGTCAGGTCTTAGAATTTTTAAGCTATGCTCTGTCTTGCTTTAAAAATTTTACATTAACCTATAAATGTCTGTTCTCAAAAGTAGGTTAAGAAGATTGTTATTTTATGACAAAGGAATGACTTTGGGTTTCATTTTATTGCTGACTTTTATAATGTGTTCAGGCCTTCGTAACACACTCAAGTTTTTCTGTAGCGCATCCTGTGTGTAAGGATAGATACAGCTTTACCTCTGAGCATGAAAGCCTTTGGGAAACACGTTTATTCTTTGAGGTCACTGGAGTGTTGTTATCTTCTTTTAGACATAAGCTGTAGTGGCAGAGCCAGGGTAGTCTGTGGGTCTGTCACAGGCATTTCTTAGTTATATGTACCCCTTCTAATTACTTCTTCGGGTAGTTGATTGTTTCCAAGTGACTTGAAAGAGCTAATATAGCTTACAAAAGCCCTTTTGTATATCTGAAAATGATATGTGATAGTATTTTATGAGATATAACTGAAAATGGTATTTCCAGGTATTTTGTATATTTGAAAATGATATATGATTTGCCATATGAACATAGTGGTGACTACTTTGATTTCTAGAGATTATTTTTGACCCCTGAATGGACTTAATTTGGATTCTTCTGATTCACTGTTGTCTAGTCACAAAAATTGAACTCATTTAATTTTTCCACATTTTTTATTGGTGCATCAAAGTTGAACATAATGATGGGGTTTGTTGTTATACATTCTTATGTGCACACAATGTAACAATATAATTTGGCCAGTATCCCTCCCCAGCACTTCCCCCCTCCATCCTGCCATTCCCTGGTCCCTTTCTTCTGCTGATCTCCCTTTGATGTTTATTTTTTTTTACTTTGCCAGTTTTTATTTATTGTATGGGAATTATTTAGTATCTTAGAACTGCAAAATATACTTTTTTAAATCCCCCCCAGTTTTCCCTCCCATCCTTCCTCCCCTCTTCCCTTCTCTTTCCTCTACTCTACTCAGCTTCCTTTAGTTCACCTATTAATTTGTACTTGAATGTGAACCCATTTAATTTTTTGAAAGTTGAGCCTTAGCCTAAGCATGTATTTGAGTTGCTTAGTTCTGATTAGTCTTTTTTTTTTCTTTTTAAAGAGAGAGTGACAGTGAGAGTGAGCGCGAGAGAGAAAATTGGTTTTATTTAGTTTTTCACGTGGCTTTTGTTGCTTCGACACTTGATCGTGTGTATGGTGTTGGGGTTCCAACCAGCATCCTTGTGCATCCAGCCCCCTATTAGTCTTTTAAATTGGAAATTTAACTGAGTAATAATTCCTATGGTTAGAAAACCCAGTGGACTGGTGGTGGGAAGCATGCAAATATGTTGGAACTTGTCCTATTTTAATCACAGAAGAGGCTCCTGTTAGGATTGGTTTTATGGACTGGAGTTTGACACCCAGTGCCCCTTCCACACGCCAGGAAGAAGCTGCTTTGGTGGCACCATCTGCCCTCCTGTAGGCTTCAGCTTTTCGTGTTTTTCATCTACTTAGAAATCCAAGTGCTGTTAGATTGCCTGTAAGGACATCCATTTAACCTATTCTAGGAAATGACAATAATGTTGTAGAAGTATGTAAAAAGGGAAAGTGCTCGTAGAAACCTCTGAGCAGGCTGCACGTCTTATTGTGACACCGTGGAAAGGTGAGGTTACAAAACTGTCATTGTAACATGGAAAATATAGATCTCATAATAGTAAATACTCAGGAGAAAGAAATTTGTATATATTAACATTACAACTTTGTAAAACAAAGCAGCTATAAAAAAAGATGCTGGAAAACATCTATGCTAGAATACAGCAACGAGTGCTTCGGCATGCTGGGGTAAGGGCTGGCTTCTTTGTTCCTTCCTTCCTCACCCCCACGTTTGCTGTAACGGGACTGATTACCCTCCTAATGGGAAAAAATTCTAACCAGCTTTCCACTGTAAGACTAGGTCTCTGCAAGTAACAACTGCTTATATTTCATAAATCTACCACTGTCACGTTTCTCACTGGAAATGGCCTCAATAATCTTTGAGAGTCTGTTGAAATTGATTGCTTTTTAGTGACCTTCATTTGCAGGGTGGTTAAATCTATATGCATTTTAGAGTATTGAAAAGATTGTAATTAGACTGGGATTCTGTATAGAAGCAGTTATCTACTTTGAACTTTTAATTACTGCCTTTACTTGTCTTTTTAAAATTTTCACAATAATCAAAGTATGTCCGCTATATTCCAGGCAGCAGCTTAAATGCCATCTATAGGTACTATAATGAGGTGGGAAAGAAGCCTACGATGAAGTGGAGCACTATTGATAGGTGGCCTACACATCCGCTCCTCATCCAGGTAAGCCAGGACTGCCAGCCCCAGTCCCCAGCACTGGAATGATCAGGTTCTTGCCCCTGCTTGTTTTATGGTTCTGAGCCCCCCCCCCCGCCGTTCTCTTGCTAAAATTACATGCTGACAACTTAAAAGAAAGTATTAGATCCCTGACTCATTATGAAAACAGAAAATAAATTTAAAGATTAAAATGGTTCCACTCTTTTCATTCTTCAAATTAATGCTGTTAGTCCCAAATCAGAAAAAAATAATGTTTGAGTTTTATGTTTCCCAGTGACCTGAAGAACATTAAGATTGTACATGGTGTTTCGGATCATTTACAGTCATAGATTGAATGACTGACAATAAATTACACCCTCTATTTACTAAATTTTTTACAGTGTCAAATTTTAAAAATGTAAGGTAATATATCTATTTGTTCTGAGACATGAAAATAAAAACATGTCAATGGAGAAAATTCTGTTGATCTAAAGAAATTTCAACTTTCTTCTATACAGTTTATAGTTATAATATGTATATTAATAGGTGATTGATTTTAGGAGAATCAGTTTAAACTACAGTTCTAAAATCAATAATTTCAAATTGGTATTTTTCTTTCCTGACCTTCAAATATGGGAAGGCAATCTGTAAAACGTTGCCCTGAGTCGTGCAAAGATTTTTGTCAGTAGAAGTTTCTGCTTTTGAATAATTTTAGGTAGGAGAAATAAGATTTAGATTTTGTCCAGTGTATTTTTCATTCTTCAAACGTTCTCCGACCTCTGGCAAAACACCCAGTTACTTAAAATCCCTAACCACTAGATGGTGCTAGACATCATTAAAATCAGGCTGAAATCCCCAGAGCAGACACTGTCCCTTATGCCTGTGAAGCGTTAACTCAGCCGGTGAAGGGGACTCCTGGGTTGAACTCCTGTTTCAAGTAAAAGATTAATAGAAGGAGCCCCCGTAGGGATGCTAGGGATGGTAGGGCTGGCTGTTGCTGTGGGGTCTGTGTCCCCTGATATTTGCCTGCACTGCTAGGTCCTGCCAGCGCTGCCAAGTGCCTGTGTCCTCGTCCCTTGGCTGTGGCCCTGGGAGGCTGTGTTTGGAAGGAGGGCTGTTTCAGGTCAGCACCGACATGTGGTGCAGAGTACGGAGGGATCTGCACAGCATCTGCCTGCCCTGATCGAGGGAGTAATTAGATTTGCATTAAAATTCAGCCCTTTGAAAAGGGGGGAAGCAGAAAGATGGAAAGGTCTCTTAACTGAGGAAGTCTCTGTTCATAAAATGAAAGGGAATTTTAGAGGCATTTATCTGCCCTCCTGGATGGTGTGATTGAAGGCTCTGAGGGCTGCGGTGCCTCTTTCATTCTGCAGAGGGGCTGCACACAAAATCCCACACATGGGTTGTAGGTGATTTAAGCAGCACGTTTTTTGCCCATGGCGTCTGGGAATAGAAGATGGTTTAAGACTGCTGCAAGCCATGACATGCTATGTTCTTATTTGCAGTTTTGCAAGGTGAAAAAAGGAATAAAAACACTGAACTCTGGATAAGTTAGGGCATTTTTTTGGAAATGAAAAACAAAACTAAAACCCTTAATTAAACTAAAAATATAGTTAAAAACTAAAAGTAAAGTTCTTAATCCACATTTCTTTTTTTTTTTCAATTTGTTTCCATTTTTATTGTACGTGGTTATGAGTTATTTAAATCTTGGGTTAGTGGAAGGAACAGGGTTTTGATCCGATGGGAAGAGCATTGGGGATGGACTGTCTGCTGGTATTCCTTGAAGCTCATTTGGAGGTCTCCAGCGTGGGGGAGCGTGGGATGTGTCCTACTGAAGGTTTGTTGGACAGTCGTCCAGGAGAAAACAGTTTAAATTCTGAAGTCTGTCATTTCAAGTTGTTTGAAAAATGTCCTGGCCTGTGCAAGGATGTGGGGGGTGGAGAATGGAAAGCAGTCCATGTTTCTTCTTGTTACAGGTAATTACTCAAAATAATCATTTTATTACTTTGATCTCTAATATTGCTATTTATCTAGCTGTTGGAGTAACTGGAGTAAATTTTTGTCCCATGCAGCCACTTACACTTCCTAGGGGCCTCCTTATGTCGGTTATTGTCCCGAAAGCCTCCTTTCTGAACATCCTTAGTTTCTAAACCCTGCAGAGACAATCAGAAAGCATAGTTTTTTGTTTATATCAAATACTATCACACTTATTCTATTAGTAAATTAAAATTCTGAAAAGGGAAGCTTAACTTTAGATGCCATTTTGTGTCATAGGGCATTTATTTACCGAAGTGAGAGTTCCAGAATAATTGATAATATCTCAATATTTATTAGGGAGTAGCTTGCACATCCTGTAGTATTGGCTGACCAACAAGGGCACGTTTGTATGGTTCTGGGAAGTGGTCCTCTATAATTTTTTAAAAATCTTTTTATTTGGAAATAGTCTCAGAGGTGTGCACCTATTGTCTCAGCTGCTTGGAAGACTGAGGCAGGAGGATCATTTGATCCCAGGAGTAGGTAGGTGCCCAGTCTGTGCCATATAGGACCCCATCTCAAAAAAAAAAAAACAAAAACGATGTAAGGAACTTTTTTCTACTCTTTGCCTATGTTTACATATTATAACATTTATCCCACTTGGTTTATTATCTCTGTACTGTGTGTGTATCACTATATATATGTTTGTGTCTGTCTTTGTATACATATATTTTTTCTGAACCATTTGAAAGTAAGTGGTATATATGTTCCCACCTTCTACACCTAAATATTCAAGCATATATTTCTTTTTTTTTCTAAGAGAGAGGCACAGTGAGAGAGAGAGAATTAATTTCATTTAGTTTTTCACGTGGCTTTTGTTGCTTTGACACTTTGTTGTATATGTGGTGCTGGGGTTTGAACCGGTGTCCTTGTGCTTGCAAGGCAAGAGCTGTAACCGCTGAGCCACTGCTCCAGCCCAAGTATGTATTTCTTAAGACCAGGGCTATTCATGAGTTGATCTATTACCATCCTTTGGAGCATTTTCTTTATAAGTTAAATGATAAAGAATGATTAAAGTGTGAGATGAAAGAAAGTCTCTTCTGACGTGGCATTTCAGCACCTATCCGTGTGAATTGGGAAGTGCCAGCTAGACAGAGAGGGTGAGCTGGTCTGGTGGACAGAGGTTTGGAGGCAGTGGGACCTGCGTTCTAGCCCCAGCTCACAGATGTGGCTGGAGTGCTCCACATCCACAACATCTTTTCCCCCTCTGTGCATCTAATGGGGGTTGTGCCACCTGTCATCTGTCATGAGGGAGGGTGTGAGGAAGTTTGACATTGCCTCCATGAAGATCCTGGACTCGGGAGGAAGACATCTCAAAAATAGAACAGTATCTTCCTATTTCCCTCCTATTCCTGGCTAATGCATTTTCATGCAATGTGCCTGAAAGCCAAAGCAAGGAAGCTTTAGAAAGACCCTGTAAGCTGTTTTCCTGCTAACAGAGCAGATGTGAGGCCTTAAAACAGCTTCTTCCTCCCATCTGTGTTGCCTTTCCATCTGGAAGTGAGCCCTGCTCTTCCCAAGGGGAGGCGGGTCCACAGAATTCATTTGAGGCAGCCATTAGCGAGCTTCAGAAGTTTCCCATCAAATTCCCCAGGCCCCTCAATCCGTTATGATCCATTTTAATGATGAACCAAAGCAAAGAGACTGTACTGTGCAATTTTTTTAAAAAGGGTTCTGATTTTTGAGGGTTGCTCTGAGGTTTTTGGTGTAACTTGTTTTTGAAATATTTTCTTGCCTTGCACTCCTCCTTTCTTGGGATTCCCACAGTGCTTTGCAGACCACATTTTGAAAGAACTGGACCATTTTCCACTTGAGAAGAGGAACGAGGTGGTCATTCTGTTTTCTGCTCACTCATTGCCAATGTCTGTAAGTAAGAGCATCTTGCTGGATGACTGGATTGTTTCATTGTCTAGATGTGTAAAATGAACCCAGCTTCATTATGTTCTAAAGCCTTACTCGAGAATGACTTCTATTCCAGACTTACCTTGATGCGGACTTCGTTTGACTCACTACTCGCAAATGCATAACAATTCAAATTAAAGTGTTGTAAATCTTCTCTTAACCCTCTTTAAAATGATAATTGGAGGATATTTTAGAATAGAAGGATTTATAGTAAGTGGGGCATTTAGAAGAAGACTGCTTTCCCTGTCCCGTTGGGGCTGATGTTTCAGCATGTTGAATTGTCCAGCTAGCCACCATTATCACTAGCACTTTTAATTCCATTTTTCTGTCCTCAAGATTTGATAGAGGCCATTTGAATTCCAGGAAGCAAGTGTAATTTCCAATTTGGTTAGAGTAAGGACCAAATTTTAGCAAGTGAGCACACAGTGTATCAGGTTGTGATCTGTTGCTCCTTAGTTCGTCTTATTATTTCAGGTCATTTATTAAAATATCACAAACTGTGTCATGGAATATATAGGGGGGTTTGGAATAAGTAACCAGTTTCATTGGCTCAGAACTAGTATTGTGTCCTAAAAATATTGCTTTCCAATGCTGGACGTGGTGGCAAATGCTTGTAAATCCAGCTACTAGGGACACTAAAGCAGGAGGCAGGAGGATCACAAGTTCTAGGCTAGCCTGGGCAACTTAAGAGAAATGCTGTCTCAAAAAAAAAAAGCAAAGAAAGAAAAGGTCTGAGGATGTAGCTCAGTAGTAACGTGCCATTGAGTGCTGTCCCCAGCACTGCAAAAGAAAACAACAAAAAAGTATTGTGTTCCAAGCCAGAGAGATGGAGAATTCCATTTTCTTAATTAATTAAGGTGATTAATTTAGCCAGCCTCAGTGTGGAGGTCACTCTCCTTGCTGCTCCTTACTGCCACTTGGTCGTCATTAGTCACGTCCTAGGCAGCATCTCCAGTCCTCTACACCTCAACTAGGCAGTCTCTGCTTGGGTAGTAGGTAGCTCTGGAGATAAATTTCTCCCTTCTAGAAGCTTGCCTATTTCATTTTAATAGGATTATATTCCCTTTTCTGGATCATGCAAACTCCCTTCACAGGTCCATCCTGTGTATGGTGAAGCCTGAAGAAGGGAAGCTCCAGGAGAAATTTTGCAGAAGAATGGTCCATGTACTTCCATCTGGCCTCTTGCCCTTGGCCTCCCTTCTCTTGCCTTACTGCAGGGACTGAACACAGTGCTTCCAGGCTCCTGTGTGGGACTGAGGAATGCCAGGAAGTCTTGAGGCTGAGGCAGGGCTAGGGAAGGTGGTGGGATTGCCAAGAAAGAAAACTGACCTAGAAAGCCCTCTTTTCCCCTATACTCGCTTCTAGTAACTTTTTTTTTTTTTACTTTGAAATAATCTTTAGACTTACAGAACAGTAGCCAAAGGAATACAGAGAGGTCCTCCATGCCCTACACCCAGCTTCCCCTAATGCTAAATCTTACATCAACATAAGACAGTTTTCAAAACTGAGAAATGAGCATTGGTACAGTTTTGTTAACTAAACTGCAGTCTTTCTTTAGATTTTACCCGTTTTCCACCAATGTCCTTTTTCTGTTCCAGGATCCCACGTTGTATCTGAAGTCTTTTCTCCTCAGTGTCCTCCAATCTGTGACAGTTTCTTACGTTTTTAGCATCATGATATTTTGCAGAGTTATTTGTACAGTGTCAGTTGGGTTTGGTGTGTCCCTCCATTGACATCTCTCTGCTTTTTTCTCTTGATTGGGTTGTGATTATGCAGTGTTGGCAGGCGCACCCTGCTCAGTGCACTGTATCAGGGGCTCTGTGCCATCAATGTGTTTTACTCCTGGTGATGTGATCCTTGGGCATTTGCTTAATGTGGAATCTGCTGTGTTTGTCCATTGTAAACTTGATATTTTTTTCTCTTTGTAATTTAAAATATCTTGGAGGAGATACTTTGAGACTACACAAACATTTTATTTTTCCTCAGATTTTTGTCACTGCTTGGGTAGTAGGTAGTGTCCATGGGTAGATCTTGCCTGTAGCACTCATTAAATACTGTTCCAGTGGCAGCTGTGTATTTCATTCATTTCTTTGATGCTTTAATGGCTTTTAAACAGTTAGCAATGTCATAAAATAGCTTCAGCATTCCATTCCAACAATATGGTATTTATTGAGCACCTATTATATTCTAGGTACTCTTCTCTCATAAGATATGAGAAGGAAAAAACCAAAATCATTGTCTCTGGAAAGTGGCAGTAAAAGCTACTACATGTACTACGTGAGAGAATGGCATGGTAGATTAGGAGGAGAACAAAGCAGGATAAGGAGTAGGGTGTCAGTCCACAGAAAATAGTCAAGTAGTTAAAATAAAATCTGTCCTAGACGTTTCCAGAGGTACCCTCAGGCTGTACTCAGCAGCATGTACCTGAGCCTTGCTGCGCACGAAGCTTTTGCTGCTGCCTGTCCATTGTGCAGAGAGGAGAGAGAAAGAAGCCGAAAGCACAGATCAGGCTCCTCAGGAGCCTGCAGTGTGAACCCATGCTTCCGCCTTCCTCCTCTTGCTCCCGTCAAGTTTATTGAGATGATTGTAAACTCAGCAGTTTACGTTGCCCACATTGCATTCTTTCAGTTCCTGCTTTAAAATCAGCCCCTCCTTTGTTGACTCTCCCTGTCCAACTTTTTTTTTGTTTGTTTAAGAAGAGAATTTTATTTATTTTCTCATCTGGCCTTTGTTTCTCTGACAGTTGTGCGTGTGGTGCTGGGGTTTGAACCTGGGTCCAAGTGCTCCAACTGCTGAGCCACCGCTCCAGCCCCCGCAACCCCTGTCCAACTTTTTTTGTGTCATTTTCCTATCAGAAGGATGAGGGAAGAACCATCCTTCATAGTTAGACCTTGTCAATCTCCTACAAAGAACATGGAGCATAGAATTTTTACATCTTCTTAGGGATCTTAGAGGTGATTCGAGTGCAGTGTTCTCTTTGGCCAGTGATGAAATGGAACCAAGGAAGCGCCAAGATTGCTCAGATCATATTGTCATTAGCACAAGAGAAAGGGAAGACTGCTCCGGGGGTCACACCATGACACCACACAGTCAGAAGCTCTGAGTCCTTCATGATGTTGACAACTGAACACCAGTGTGTCTCTGTTACAGGTGGTCAACAGAGGGGACCCCTATCCTCAGGAGGTAGGTGCCACTGTCCACAAAGTCATGGAAAGTCTGGGTTACTCCAACCCTTACCGACTGGTGTGGCAGTCCAAGGTAGGTGGCTTTCACACATTTGCAGACTGACAGCTCTTGAGAAAATCTGTTTTAGGACTTAGCTATGAAGTGATTCAATTTGGCTCTTCCACATAGATAGGCTGTTCTGAAACCTGATTGCTCATTCTGGCTAGAAACAACTCTCTGAGCAAGTAAGATAAAAGAGGAATTCAGAGGATTAGTTGAGTTCCATTGGTTTAATATTTTATTTTTAGTTGTAAGGACAGAGACTGTTATTTATTCACATTGAGCCAACTTCTAGAAGGTTTCAAGCTTTGATATGAAAATACCAAAGCCCCCTGAAGCAGGTGTAAGTGTGGCTCTTGCCTAGGATGGGCAGGTGTATGTGCCTAGGGTAGGGACAATGGTGTGCTTTACATACTTTGGAGAACCATCCATTTATGTGCTCATCCTCCTTTCCCATAGGTTGGTCCAGTATCCTGGTTGGGTCCTCAAACAGATGAGGCTATCAAAGGACTTTGTGAGAGGGGAAGGAAGAATATCCTTTTGGTCCCAATAGCATTTACCAGTGATCACATCGAAACGCTGTACGAACTGGATATCGAGTACTCTCAAATTTTAGCCAAGGAGGTGAGCTGTCCCATCTGGCTTATTAAGCTCATTGTGATTTGTTTGTTTGTTTGTTTGTTTAGAGGAACAGTGAGAGAGAGAGAAAGCGAGAAACAGTTTTATGTAGTGTTTCATGTGGCCTTCGTTGTTCTGACTCTTCGTTTTGTATGTGGTGCTGGGGTTTGAACTCGTGTACTCGCACATGCCAGGCAAGCGCTGTAACCACTGAACCACTGCTCTAGCCCCTATTTATTTATTTTATAAGAAATTTGAAGACCATTTTTTTTGTTTTGTTTTAAAGAGAGAGAGAGAGAGAGACAATTTTGTTTTTTCATCTGGCTTTTGTTTCTCCAACACTTTGTTGTGTATGCGGTGCTGGGGTTCGATCCCAGGTCCTTGCCCATGCCAGGCAAGTGCTCCAATCACTGAGCCACTGCTCCAGCCCCTGTGATCTGTCTTAAAAGGAAACTTTCTCTGCAGCCCTTTGTCATTCAGAACTTTCGCCTGTTGTACGTGTTGTGTGTACTGCCTCGTCACTGTTTTGAATAATGCTTTAGCTCGTAATAGTCTCAACACGTGGAGTTACTTCTGTGTCATCTGTGGGAGGGCATTGGTGTCCTTTTAAACCAGGTGGCCCAGGGATGATTTTGTTTAGTTTGAGTTACTGTAGCATGTGAAAATAGCAGCAGCTGCATTCCTTTAAGAATTGTACACTTCACTGATTCTGAGTGAAAATTTTTCTTGTTCCATAATTTCTTTTCTTTACCTAATATGGTTGTCATTTGCTCAGGCCATTACACTGTTTCTGGTTGGATTTCAGGGCATCTAGGGGTCATTGTCCTTTCAGAGGAGAGCATGGAATGAACACGGAAGCAGGGCATGCTGTGATTTCCTTGACCTCTTTCATGCACTCACTTAATTAGCTGTTTGCTACCACATTGTGATCAATCTGGTTATTGAAATAATACCACCTCAGTGTCTCATAAGATGGATGTGAATTGTTGTTCAGGGTGGAGAAAAACTATTGCTCACCTATCTCATGGCTTCTGAGGGTTGGCCTGAAAACTGTGTCCAATTTACATCTCTTTCTATGGGATTGTGGAAGCATAGGAACTCAGGAACCCCCTTTTCCTTCTGGTCTTCTGCCAGAATTCCTGGTCACCCCCACGTGTGGTAGAAGGAGGCCTGGCCCTGCAGAGCACCAACTGGGTGGCAGGTACAGAGCAGGGTGCACAGAGCGAGGGGGCAGAACTTGAGCCAGTCCTGTTTTTTGTGTTTCCACGCTGGTCCTCCAACATCAGTGAAGGTAAGAAGTTTCTGGATTTAGCTGTTGGTAGTTAAGAAGGATTTGCAGGCAAATAAACGCTGTGATTATACCTTCACTTCATGATTCCTCTGAACCCCGTCGGAACCGGGGCCAACCATGTACTTGCTGAAAAGGCTTCAGTGAAAATACAGTTCATACCAATGTGTTTGGAAAATGAGTTTTTGTCTGTTCTGAATGACAATTGATATTCCTTCATATTACCACGCTAAAGTTATACTTAGTGATCAAAGTGATTATTAGTAGCTAATAAATTAGTCTTTATAGGGATAAAGAAAACCATCTGAACTATAATTTATTTCATTATTTTGAGGGGGGAATATAACATGTTTAAAATAACTAACTTCAAAAAGTTAAAAAAATTTCCCCCCAAATAGAAATTACTTTATTGTTTTTTGATAATAAAAATAATAAAGAGCTCAGATGGCAGAGAAAGCTGTATGGCATAGAGTGTAGAACATCTATGAATATTTTGATAAAAATAGGTCTCTTTTTCTCCTAAGTACATAAACATGAATTTTAATAAAACTAGGCTTCTAGTTTCTACTTGTTTAACAGAATGGTGTTTTATTCACACTGTTTGGTAACCTTTTTTCTTTCTTATAAATATGTATTATGAACTCATTAGTAGATATAATTAGATCTCTATAATTATTTTCATACAGATTAATATATATTTTATAGGAGTTAGTGTGCTCGTAAGGTGTTTTGAATTTTTACTGTCATATGCTACGGTGGAATGACTGTGTTTGCTTTTCTAGTTGTTTTTGTAGGGTAAGTTTCTAGAAAGGTATGGCAGTGTTCACATGTCGCCCTGGGTTGCCTCCCGAAGTGAGGGAGGTTGTCTTCTGCCAGCACTGGTCATTCTGCTGCCACCGTCTTTGATGTGAGGTTTCAGAATCCAGCCTCTTCAGTTGAAAGCTAGGTGTTTGTGCAGAATCCCCCACTCTTTCTCTCTCTCTCTTTTTCTGTACCGGGAATTGAACCCAGGGATGACTAACCACTGAGCCACATCCCCAACCCTTTTTATTTTTTATTTTGAGACAAAGTCTCGCTAAGTTGCTGAGGCTGGCTTTGAACTTGTGATCCTCCTGCCTCAGCCCCTTGAGCCACTGGGATTGCAGGTGGGCGCTGTTGTGCCTGGTTTGTTCAGAATCTTAGTGTGTTTCTTGTGCCCGTCTTCTGATGTTAATGCCAGTCTAAACACTGAAGCAACCCACAAGCTATCAGCAACAAATGGAAAGGGAAGAGCCTAACTGCCCCAGTGCATCATAATTAAACAGTGCTCAGCTATTGGGAGGATAATTAACTGAATATTTTTGGAGAGAGAAAAGAGGTCGCCCTAAAACAATCCTCAGGTTTAAAAATATTTTTTTCTCTGTAGGAATATATTTTGAAACCCAACTCTGCATGGATCCAATCTAAATCCAATATATATCTTAGAGTTCTTAATTTCCTTCATTTTGGCACTTGGGATAGAAGCAAGTAGAAAATTTTAATTAAAACAACTTTCTTTTTAGGTAGAGACTGTAAGAATAAGCATTTGATTGGGCTGGAGTGGTGGCTCAGTGGTTGGAGTGCTTGCCTGGCATGCATGAAGACTCAGGTTCAAACCCCAGTACCACATACACAACTAAGGGTCAAAGAAACAAAGGCCAGATAGAAAAATAAAATAAAATTGATTCTATCTTTCTCTCTCACTCTCTTTAAAAGATTAAAAAAAGACTATGCATTAGAAAAGTAGAATAAAAGGAATGGTTAGCAGATTCAACTTACTTAAGAATATCATCCAGAATTATCTCAAACACAGTTTCAAAGCAAACCACCTGTGGGGAGGTAATGGGACCAGGGAAGGACGTAGAAATTGAAGAGCAGCGTATGGTAAGAATCCACTATGTGCCCACCCCCTGGGTGTCATTTAAGAACACTGGAAGTTAGGCTGTGAGTTGTACATGTGTGCATGTGTGTGTGTTTTGTTGTTGTTGTTATTGTGTTTTTTGTTTGTTTGTTTTTTTTTTTTGTTAGCAGTCAGTTTCTTTAGAAAAAAAAAGAGGAAAATAAAACATGCCTGTGTTTTTCCTCCCCTTTCTCATCTGATTCAGTGTGGAGCTGAAAACATCAGAAGAGCGGAGTCTCTTAATGGAAATCCATTGTTCTCTAAGGTATCTGCCCTCTTACAACCATTTTAGTAGAACATTCCGGGGAGTAATCCTCTGAGAAGCTCTTGCAGAATATTGGTTTTCTCACATATTAGAACATTTGGAGTTCCAATTAATTACAAAAATAAGATCGAATTCCTTATCCACCTCCTCCTTCCTCCTTTCAGTAGCCCCATTTTCCTGTGTCTGCCCATTACTACGTCTAATTTAAAATTTGCTTTTCAGGGGAAAGGTACAGTGGGTGGGGTAAGAGGATTCATTTTCTAAAATCTCTATTTCAACTTTTCTTAAACTGGGGAAGCTCAGGAGAGGACAGTGTTGTAGAATTCCATTCAAGGGCTTCGAAACTCAAATTGAAAAAAAGCCAGATAACCAGAGCAGTGATCCGGGCAGACTAGAGGAAGGCGTGCCCTGGGACCTGATGGCTCTGTCCTTCCTGTGTCTTGCAGGCCCTGGCCGATCTGGTGCACTCTCACATCCAGTCCAACAGGCTGTGCTCCAAGCAGTTGACTCTGAGCTGTCCTCTCTGTGTAAATCCTGTCTGCAGGGAGACGAAGTCCTTCTTCACCAACCAGCAGCTGTGAGCCTGCCCGAGGAGCCCGGGGATTAGGCAGATGGCCAACATCCAGACACCCCTGAGTGGAGGGGGCGCTGCTTAGAGATTAGGAGGGCAGCCACATGAGTGCATGACAGCTTTTGGGCACAGACTGTGACTTGCCAAGGAGTGGACTCTGAAATCCTTACTGAGGGACCTCTTATTTTCATACACCTGTATAGTAAGCATTCATATAATCCCTCTTTCTAGGTAAATTTACAGGTTTGTAATATTCACTAGGACTTTAAAATGTGGACTTTAAAAATTGATCTGATAAGACACACCCCAATTTAAAATACAGATTTTGTTTTTATTGCCCAAAACAACCTCCTGAAAGGGTGCAGGGGGTCCCCTCTGTGCCTTTGGTGTGAGTGAAATCCGTTTACAGCCTTGCGATACAGGTTTTTAAACACATACAGTGGAGTTTGTGAAATATAATTTGAAAAAACAATATTACCTAATCTTTCCCTAAACCCATGGGTTATGGAATGTCTGTGAGGTGGTTTGGTTTCCTACCATTGAGGCCAGTGTTTAGGTGTCTATGTGACAGTCTCTTTCTCCACCCTGAAACTGAATCAAGCTCGGCGTTCTGAGATTCCCTAGACACATAAGGCTAATAAAGGGGTAGAAATGCAGTACCTGCCTTGGTTTGAGTCCATGGCGCCTTAGGGAAGGGGGCTCCCAGTGCTTCCTGTCCCAGAGGACAGCATTGCAGGAAGCACTACTGATGGGCTGTCTTAAAATCTCCCTGGAGCCTTTGATCTTACGTGAATGTCTCCTCTCTGCACATTTGCTTAAGAACTATTTTGTCAAGTTGACTACATTTTGTAACCTTGAATTCTTTCTTATTGACATTTTTATTATAGGAATTATTTAGTCATAGAGTAGAATTGAGAAATATAGCAGAGAAATAACCACTCTAATGCAGCAACTGTGATTGTTTCATTGTATTTCATGCCACTCTTCTTCTGTGTATATTTTCAATGCCATTGTCACCTTGAATTTGTGAGTGAAAAGCTGTTCTAAAAATGTAGAAATGTCAGATCAGAATCTGATCTTCTATAGTTGGATTTAAGTGGATTAAAAACTCTGATGGATCCATGAAGAATTTGTAATGATCACTTTCTCTTTCCTCCAAGTCCCCAAACTTTGTTCTTCAAAAGAGCATTTCTTTGATTGCTTTCAAAAAGCCAGTTCATAAAGTGGAAGTAATTAGGGGATTCATAGATCTTCTATATTCAGGATTTGTTATCAATAAGTATTATGACATCATTAAGGTTTTAACCAGTTTGATTTATGCTATCTGTTAAAACTGATCAAAATGATTAAATATGAAGAATTTCCTTTGTAATACAGATTAACACACCAACTGCTCGAGTGAATAGTTTTCCTACACTGACAATGGCCCTCAAATTTGAGTAGCATTTAACATTTTCTTTTCCAAATTGTCTTTTTTAGTAGCCAGTGGTTTCTAGGAAAAGATAGAGGGTGGGGCTGGAGTGGTGGCTCAGCAGTTACGGCGCTTGCCTGGCATGCACGAGGAACCAGGTTCGAACTCCAGCACCATGTACAACAACAAAGTGTCTGAGCAACGAAGGCCACATGAAAAACTCAGTAAAATTGATTCTCTCTCTCTCTCTCACTGTCCCTCTCTCAAAACAAAACATAGAGGGTGTCTATAGTTGGGAATTTTCTCTATCCCTTCTAACACCTTTTTTGGGGATTAGGTTCAAAGCAGGTTCAAAGTCGCACAGTGGAGTGAGTTCTCGGGGTTAGAGCTGCCTGTGCTGGGAAGCAGGTCCCCTCACAGCCCTGCCCCCTCCTTCAGGAGACTTGCTGATGGTCTGTTTCACTCCTTCAACTGCTTTAGAGGCGAAAATACATTACTGCGGAGATGTTGCAGAAAGTTTTGACTCAGGAGCCCTTGCTAGGCTAGCTGAAGCCCCTCATTTGCTAAGGCAGCTTCAGATCAGCAGTGAGGGGGCTGTTTGGAATCATCCTCAGGCTGGGTTGAGAGCAGACAGGCCTGCGTAATGAGAGGCAGGGTGGGGTGAGGGGTGGGGTCGCTTCCCATAGCCTTTGTGGCTCTAAGCCTTACCTTTGACTCTTTCCATACATGCCTAAGAGCCGCACATGGGTGTAGCACTTGGTAGGACAAAATCTCTTCAGAGCTAATGGTCTTGGAGCTTGTTATCCTGTTTGTCAACTTTGAAGTACAAATGTTTACCCTGGTAATTAGCAATGAGCTGCTGGCAGCTTCTTCAAGCCGAGCTTGCACTGAACTGGCTGCTGATTGATGAATCCACTTCTGCAGTGAACTTGCAGCGGGGCTGCATTGGTGGCGCCTGCCAGGATGATTCCGAGGGCCAGGGCCACATAGTATAAGTGAGAAGGATGGAGCTCTCCTTAAAGATGCGCACTAAAGGGAATTCTTGCTCTCCGAAATCAGTTCATTGAAAGCTCTTTCAATATCGGTGGTGAGTTGGTGCTGAGTAAATCGGAAAATTCTATTCTTTCCCTGATTATACTTCAGAATGCACAGCCTTAAGTAATCCTATGGTCAGAATGTCATGTTTCTCTAGGATTTTATTTTAAGCTTTCTTTATGGCTGAAGTTAGGCAATGATATAAAGAAAAAGGTGTAAAGAAAAAGTGGAATTTTCTGCTCCAGCTGTCCAAACTGAGCCTGTCAGAAGATACATTGTATTAACTATCCTTAAGTGATATCAGGCCATTTATATTTTTAGCTGATCCTAAACATAGGTTTTTGTTCTTTTCTCTTCTTTTTTAATGTTTGTATTAGTGCATTATGTTTATGCCCCTTGGTTTCTTTCTTTTCTTTTAAGAGAGAGAGTGTGAGAGAGAGAGAAAGAAAAAATCAATTTTCATTTATTTTTTCATCTTTTTTTTTATTTGTTTGTTTTTCTGACGCTTAGTTGTATATGTGGTATGTATATGTGGAGTTCAAACCTGCGTCCTTGTGCATGCCAGGCAAGCACTGTACTGTTGAGCCACCTCCAGACCCCTTGATTTCTTTTTTGGAGGAAATATATTGATATAGTGGGACAGGTCACTTAATATAAAATCTCTACATTAGTTTTTCTCTGCTAATCTGTTTCCATTTAAGAAACCATAATTTAAGGCACATGGGGAAGATGCTGATGCCATTAAGTTTATCCAAAACAACATCATTACACAACGAGGTGAGACCATCAGGCTGCTGCCACTCCTCAAGTAGGCCCCTGTCAGGGGTATAGATGATCCCTTGGGACCTGCAATCCTAGGAGCTATGTGGTGTTTGCTCTTGCATTCTATGGATGGGGAGGGATGCAGTAAGGGGCCACATTGTGTAGCTGCGGCCAGAGGGAAGAATTTAAAGCTGGTGGCATCTCTACCGCTTCACCTGGCCTGGAAAACCCCTTCGGTCAGAATCCTTAAAATAGCACATGAACACGCTTTCCAACATTAAGTGGAAATGGGAAACTCATTAAGCAGGGGAAAAAAATCGGAGTTGACCCTGAAACTAGTGCCTTTTGTTAAAATTGTTCAGTGCAGTTGGGCGTGGTGGCACACGCCTATAATCCCAGCAACTCAGGAGGCTAAGGCAAGAGGATCTCAAGTTGAAGGCCAGCCTTAGCAACTTAGCAAGACCCCCGTCTTGAAGTAAAATAAAAAATTATAAAAGGGCTGGGGATTAGCTCATTTCTAAAGTGCCTCTGTGTTTAATCCTCAGCAAGATGGGGATTCCTCAGAAGATGACGAAAGCTAATCATTTACGGAAGTTATAAAATTAAAAACAATTAATTAAAAAACTTTGCAATTATTATTCACAAGAGTTTTGTTCTGATTGCCTAATAATTGAGATTCCTTTGTAACAAGCCCCTTCAGTAATGCCTCCTGGTACAGGTAGTTTTCTGTAGCATTCAAATTTCATTTTATAGAAACTAATACCATGATTTCAGAGTACATATGTCAAATGGATTAAAACTGAATGTTGGTATGACTACAGAAATCTGAATTCCACGTGAATCATTGCCAATTAAAGTACTTAACCATGTCATAATTGCGTTGAGGATTCCTGTACTTAACTTCTAGTATTCCTGATTTATTCAACCAGTGGCACCTGCAACGCTTTGATCTCGTTTTTGCCAGATTTCCTCCAGCTAGACAGTTGTGTGGTATGGCTGTTATTTGACCTTTGCCTGAGAAGTTGTGCTTCTTTAAAATGCACTTCTTTGGGAAATCATAGAAGTGTGCAGAGCTACACATCACCGAGCCACCTCCTGGGTACTGTGGGTGTTCAAAGGAAGGAAGCTGATGTGCTCTCATCTGCTGAATGGCACAGACACAGGGCAAGCCCAGGTGGGACGCTCCTGTGCATGTCTTAGGAAGGGGAGCTCTGGGGCAGCTGCCTCTGGAGAACACATCGGTAGTATTTTCAGGTCCCAGGAGAGGAAGAAATGGTTTTGCTTTTGATGTGGAAATCTTATTAAGGCTTTCTACAGGGAAAAGGAAGTGAAAAAAATGCCCCCCCATGATAATCAGTTTCTTATACCATTCTTTGATAATACTGGCTTAGTTGTTTTTAGCAGAAATCATTAGCTTCCATTTTTAGTATAATAACAAGTATTGGCTAAATTAGTCTGCGGCAGGCCATTAAGATGGATGTTGGAATTAAAAACATTTTTGGAAGAAAGCCTGGTCTGAGCCTTTGCTGTGAGCCCTCAGGCAGGGACCTGGGTCCAGTTCTTGTTGCAAGTTGTCACTCTGACACTTCCATTCCAGACACACTCTCAGTAACTTGCTCCCGAAACAAATCAGGAGCACACAGACCCGCTTTCCCCCTTGAGTCTCTCTGTGGGTCAGATGTCTCCTCTCCTGTCATGTTAGGAAATGAGAGATTTTACCCTGAGAATTCGTGATGTATTTTATATTTTTTCTTTTCCTTATTTAAAAGAAACTTCTGGATGTGGGGTGGAGTTGACTGCATGGGCATACTGTGTGCTGGCTTATGGGCCAGTGGTTAAATTCTCAGTTTGTTAACTACAGCGATCATTAACGATTATATATAACATAATTAAATTATATTAAAAGCAAAGGTAGGGCTGAGCTCATAGCTTAGGGGTAAAGCACTTGCCTAGCATGTGTGAGGCACTGGGTTCAATACTCAGTATTACATAAAAAAATTAAATGTTAACAGTGACACATTTTTTAAATGCAAAGGTAGCACTCAAAACTCATCACTTCATAACTATTTTACTATGACATTGTTTTGTTGACTGTTCACATTTAAGAAAGTGATGGAGAGGACTGGACCAGTACCTTAGTGGTTACAGCACTTGTCTGGCATGTGTGAGGACCCAGGTTCAAACCCCAGACCACATACACATCTAAGTGTCAGAAAAACAACTGGATGAAAAAGTAAATAAAATTAATTTTGTCTCCTTCTCTCTCTCTAAAAGAAAGAAGAGGGAGATGGAAAGAATGTTAATGTGATTTAAAAGCTGTCCCTTGTGGCCATTTTATCATGAATGGCACCAATGCATGAGTAAATGTTCTTCCAGTGTTTGAAAACTATTATCCATGGGGCTGGAGCGGTGACTTGGTGGTTATGGTGCTTGCCCAGCATGCAGGAATACACGAGGTTCAAACCCCAGCACCTACATACACAGCTAAATGTCACAGCAATGAAACCCATGTGAAACTTTCAATAAAAAATTGATTCTCTATGTCTCTCTCTCTCTCACTGTCCTCCTCTTAAAAAGAAAGAAAGAAAAAAAGAAAGAAAACTATTATCTAGTTTATCCAAGTAACTTTGAGGGGCAGTGGGGTACTGGGAATTGAACCCAAAGGGGCTTTACCACTGAGCTACATCCCCAGCCCGTTTTCTTGGTTTATAAATGAGTTGCTGGGGCTGGCGAATTCTCAGCACTGAGGTCCTCTTCTCTCCGCCTCCTGAGTTGCTATAATTACAGTGTGTACCACCACCCCTGCCTATCCAAGTGACGTTTGATGCAGAGTTGTCTGGTGTTTGCGTTACTCATTATGAGAATGAAAACGTCAACATTCAGGTCAGAGCTATACCCATTGATCAGTAGTGATCACAGTGTGTCTGCAGATATAAGAGCGTGATAAAAACGAGTAAAAGCATGCTTTAAGAGTTGAGTGACTGGAAAAGCAAGGGATCAGGGATGGGAGGAGGGAGGAAGGGGGATGTGGCGGGGGGTGGAATGCTGACCAAATTGTGCTGCGGCATTGTGTGCATCTAGGGATATGTGACAACGAATCCCATCATAATGCACTAATAAAAAAATTGATTGACTGGGCTGGAGCAGTGACTCAGCAGTTGCTGCGCTTGTCTGATAGGCTCAAGAACCCAAGTTTAAATCCCAGCACCACGTACACAACTAATTGTCAGAGTGATGACGGCCACATGAAAAACTGGGTGGAATAGATTCTCTCTTTGAAAAAAAAAATTGATTGACTCTGGAATTTTTAGGATATAGTGTCTTTTATTATTATTTGTAAAGACATTTATAATAGACATGTACTCACTCATATGTGTAGACTGTTTTTTCAGATTGCTGGTTGGTGACCATTTCTCAGCACACCAGTGCCCTAGAGGGGACTTCTCCAAGATGCTAGAAGCATCTTGAGCTGTCCTCCAGATCTCCAGGAGGCAACTCTCCTCCATGTCACTGTCTGGAGGGAAAGCTACCCCGCAGTGACTAGGTATTTAGTCTTTCCATTATGATCCCATTGGTCTCCAACACAGTCCATGGGCCTACCATACTGTCCAAATGCCTGAATCCCAATCCACAGTTCAGCCAGAGGGCTGGATGGGAGAACTTTACGACGGCAAATGTCGGCCTGAAAAGCGGAGCTTAGTTTACATATCTCAGTTGGTCCTGGAGGATTGTCACAAGTGAGGCTTACACGAAACAGTGATGCCTGTTCAGGAGAACATGAGTTGCTCTCTCTTAAGAGGAGGCAGTGCTCCCTGCATGCCAGGAACCATCTGTTCACGTCTTTTCCTCTGGAAGGACCAAACCTTGGGGTGTCTGTGACAGCCGGAGAATGAGATCAAGTGAGCACTGTTTCTGGAGCTGTAGAACTCTAGCTGGCTCCTGAAGGCGGCCCAGGCCTTTCCCTGGAAGCCAAGGGACCCCTCACCACGATGTCACCATCCTACCCCAGTGCATCAGGGCGCACGGTTCCAATTGTCCTGAAGCAGGGCCATCTTTTCCCATGGTTAGACCCTGAAGACAAGCAGTTGCTTTTATTCCTGTCTTTCCCATGTCGATTACATGACAGAAAAGAAAGTGACAAACGGTGAATGCCAACCTCCTCCTGTGCTTCAGAACTTGACCAAAATGGCAGCTCTCTGTAGCCCCTTCACGTCTCTGGGATTCTTCTTAGCTTCTTTTTGCTCTGAGTTTCGGAGATACCTTCTTTTGTTTCCTGATGCAGCATTATCCTTGACTGCAATCCCTTGATCCTCAGGAGCTAGGAATATCTCCAGGGTTTAATGGCTGATCCCTTCTATCCCTAAAGGCCAAGCACCAGGCTGAGTCGTGGTAGTGTCCAACAGAAAAGGTTAGCCTGGCATTTCCTGCCCGAGAGGGAGTGTCTCTTCAGGAGCATGATCAGACACTTTATTGCAGCTGAGGAACATGAGGTAGCATTTTGAGGGTGTATGGCTGCTTGATGACAATCCTTTCTCAAAAAAATTAAATGGATTCCCTCAGACTAAGGCTGTGCACAGCCAATGCCTCTGCCCTTACTCTCTGCCAGCAATAGCACCATCTGGACCGGGTTTTCTGCTGGTTATGTATTATGCCCAGCTGAGTTGGTCTTCATGTGCTGAAAGAGGAGGGATTGGTCATCAAGTGCCAGAGAAGGTGGTCCAGGGACTGGAGGCCTCGCTTAGGGACAAGACTGGGATTTTCTGACATGGACACAGGCACCAAGTGCTGAGCAGGCTGTTTCTCTAACCCTATCTGGAGCTGGGTTGTCTTGCTCCAGTCGTTGTTTGAGTCTATCAAGTTTGGACATTAAAAAAAAAAAGTGTAGGGGGTTGGGGATTTAGCTTAGTGGCAGAGCGCTTGCCTAGTATGCGCAAGGCCCTGAGTTCAGTCCTCAGCCCTGAAAAAAAAAAACAGCGTACCAGATGGTTTTTCTTTGACTCTGAAGAGGGGAAATGTTTTTGAATAATATGTTGTCATTTTTAAACAACACACAGACTTTGTTGTCTATGCGGGCATAATCATACTTACAGCAGGGGCCTGGATAGGTTGACCTTCCTTTCAGTACACAGATTTTTCTTTCTGAGACTGTCCAGTGGTGGGCTGGTAGATGTTTAACAACCGGCTGTCTGGGAGACAAGAGAACCCTGATTTGTGGTGCCTGCTGATTTCCGTTGTGTAATTGCTCCCACAGCTGCTGGTTCCAAGCTAACAATACAGTATCACCCAGCATAGGGTTGGGAAGAGATGCCAGTAATCAGCTTTCGTGAGCTGGCATGAGCCAGCCCTGGCACAACTGCTGATTCTTCCTTGTCAGAGACCTTATTTACCCTGTGTTCTGGAATGTTCCTAGGACTCATTGCTTTCCTGTCTTACGCAGAACAGAATCCTGAAGAAACTAAGCACTAGCGAGGGAGAAAGGCAAGGGAGGAAGCAGGCAGATTCCTGTTGGAGCAGTTGAGGCTGCACCCTCACCAAGGACATCCGGCTTACAGTGTGTCCTGTGGACTGCAGCCAAGGGCTGGCGCTCCTGGGCACTGTTGCCTGTGGCGCACCAGGGATCTCCGTTCTTTGTAGCCTTTCTTTTCTTTCTTCTTTCTTTCTTTCTTTTAAAAGGGAGATAGTGAGAGAGAAAGAGAGAATCAGCTTTAGCTTTTCATCGGGCCTTTGTTTCTCCGACACTTAGCTGTGTATGGGGTGCTGGGGTTTGAACTCAGGTCCTCGGGCATGCCAGGCAAGTGCTCCCACCACTGAGCTGCTGCTCCAGCTCCTCTAGTATTCTTTTGAAAATTTTTCTGTGTATTTAAAAACCCTTAGAATTAGAAAACATCTCTTCTGTCCTTCTCAGATTCAACCTGAAAAGACTGATGTGAAAAATCACCTGAGACACTGTGTGGAAACCCACAGTGGAGACTTGAGCTTCGTATGTGATGAGATGTTATTAAGCTCATTAGCATCATGAATGTTTACATGGAGTACCTAGGTCATATGTTTTAAAAAAATACTTTTCTTGCTATAATATATTTAAAAATTAAAAGCAAAAAAATAAAAAGTAGAAAGCCACTTGTAATCTTATGTTTGATGAATCTAGTCCCATGTATTTTAGGCATTCTTTAAATTTGCAAAAATACTCATATTGCTCTTACCCTTCTGTGGTCCACATTGCTCACTTAGTAATATCTCACATTTTGTCATTACATATTTTACGGCATAGTTTTAAATGTCTGCACAGTTTTGCATGGGTGTATTGTAACCCATATAACCACTTCTTGATTAGTAGAGCTTTTTATTATTTTCATTCTTTGCTCATTGCTAAGCAGTGATTTGAGAGACATCCTTAGAGATACAATATTTGGACATAGCCTCAATAGTTTCCAGAGGAAAAAAATCCTGGCAGTGATTTTTCTGGATCAAAGGATATTTTTGCAAGCTTAGAAAAAAAAGATTAAATGAGTTACATGTATGATGTGTTTGGTACTGAGCAGTGCATGCGGTGTGTGTGTGCACATGCATATTAAAGGTCCAATAAGTGGCAGATATTATCAACCTGTGCTGTTAATTTGGTTAGAGACTACTGCTATTTATTCTCAGTGATAATTACTATAGGTGGTGAAGTTCTACAGTGTTTTCTTTTCTTTTTCTTTTTTTTTTTTTTTTGTATTGTGAAAAGAGTGGGATGGCATAATGAATACTGTAAGCCAGAGCACTGACAGGGCCTCTAGGAATCTAGGCGTCTGTTCTCTTGTCCTGCTCTTTAGTTCCTTATTACTGCTTACTTTTGGTTGCTTGTCTTGATGGTGTCACGGGCAGAGAGAAAAGACAGACTCTGAGGCTGTTTGTCTTTATTCATCAATAACTTTGTAAAGATTTTGAATGTTGGAAGAAAGTTGAGTTTTGGGCTAGAACAATTTGGGGGACCATGTGTGGCTTTCACTCACCCTTTCCTGGTCTGCAGGCCCCACGAGCCTTGCAGTGGGCCTGTCTCACAGGCCCTCCTCTGTGTAGCTCTGAGCTGGCTCCGAGAGGGCAGAGCCATCCATCAAAGCCAGGCAGGCCTCAGCCCAGGTAACCACTGCACTTACACAATTGTCCCTTTACAGAAGGTCAGCGGGGAATGTGTTCCTTCCTGTTGCTGCCCTCCTGAAGGTTTTCATGTCCGTGCTAACACTCTGCAGGCCTGGGCCAAGGCCAAGCTGCCCATCAATATTTTAAAGTAGTGGTGTTATAAAATTTATGGAAGACGCACAAAGGACAATTCCCTGAAGTGATGAACCCGCTGAGAAGGGATATTGGTTAAAAGGAGGTTTCCCACTTTGAAACAGTGGGAGATCAAGCGCCAAGCTGGAGAGGCCCTTTATATGCATGGGGCTCAGAGCTTGGTGGAAAATCTGACCTGGTTTCAAATCCCACCTACAACTGTTAATTTATTTGGTTATCTATTAACAGTCTCCTGGCAGTTTACTTTTATGTTTAAAATTAAGTGCTTGATTGATTATTTTCTAGAACCGTGATGGGCTGTTGTTCTATACTTAAGCCAATCCATTAGTGGGCTCTCTCATTACTGATCTTGCCTTCCTTTCCTGGTTTATTGTGCATGTGTGTGCGCGCGCGTGTGCTTGTGAATGTGTGTGTACCTGAGGGCGGTGGTGGGGCCTGGAGAGTGGAAGAAAGGAGGCTTCCTTCTGAAAGTGGGAGGAAATATGGCTTTTGCGTTTTTGACTACACAGTCACATTCACACGGGGCTTCAGTGCCTAGGGAGCATTGATTGATAGGTGGATGCAGTGTCCCTGAGAACTTTATATTATGATGATTTTATATCACGATGACTCCTGTAATCCCAGTGACTCAGGAGGCCGAGGCAGGAGGAATGCAAGTTCAAGGCCAGCCTGGGCAACTTGGCAAGATCCTGTGTCAAAATAAAAAGAGGCTGGGGATATAGCTCAATAGTAAAGTGCCACAGGGTTCAATCCCAAGTAACACACACACACACACACACAATCTTAGCATCAATTTCTATTTTAAAAACTTCAATTCATCTTTTCTTTTATCAACTTTGGGAGCACCTTTAAATATTTCCATATTACCAAAATTTGCTTCTGGGGATTAGAACTCCATTGGTTTTTAAAAATTTGGGTTTATTAGGGTTGGGGATTTAGCTCAGTGGCAGAGTGCTTGCCTAGCATGCGCAAGGCCCTGAGTTCGGTCTTCAGCCCTAAAAAAAAATAAAAAAAAAATAAAAATTTGGGTTTATTAAATACTGAATAGATAGCAAAAAAATGTGACCTAAGGCAGAGCTCTTGACTCTTGTGTTTCTCCATGCACTGGGAGCTTATGGGTCCCTTTTGCCCTTGGGGTGGACAGGTGTGACCTGAGGTGGCTTGAGCTCCCAGGCGGGTAATCTCTGGCTACCCAGAACAGTACTGTCCCTGGCTCCTCATCAGCACCAGAGGTAGGATATGACCCATGTTCTGCCTGGGAAAGTTTGGGGCACACTGGAATAAAGTGTCAATAATGACAGTCAAACCATTTTTTCAGTTCTTGGCTACTGGGGAAATAAAAACTGCCACTCTGGTAAATGGGTGCTCCTGTGGCAGACACTTTCCTGTCATCTCAGCTCATCTTCACAGTGAAGATGTGGGTAGACACTCCCATCATTCAAACAGTCAGTGGTGAAGTTCCAGAGGAGCATCTTCATCTCCCACCTGCCTGCTGGGAGCCTCTCCTAGAGCCATTGGGGCCCAGCGAGGAAATCCCACCTCTCCTGCTTCCATCTCACGGCGCAGGAGGTCATGGGCAACAAGCAGGCATCCATACCATGGAACATGGTTTATGTAAGAGGGGTGCACCTAAAGATGTCCACGGAAATGGGAATTTTTTAAATCTAAATGGGACATATTTGGGAGGAGGAGGGATTCATAGGGAACCTTCCCTGAAGTAAAGGATCTTTCTGTGACATACTCCTAACTTGGCCAATTTGTTAATTCCAGATTTTGGCCCCAGGCTAGAGTATGTCCTGGCTCAGTTGTCCAGTCTCAGTGAGAGAAACGATCCACAAGGCAAAGACCTGCCATGTTGGACCAGCGTGAGGAAGACAGGTTGGCATGACCTGGGAACTGGTGTTGACTTACCAGGCGACCTTTCCACATGGAGATTTCCATTCCACACAACCAGTGCCCCCAACTCAAAGCCTAGCTAAGCAGCAGCTCTGGCCTAGCGGGACAGCTATGGTGCAGCTCCCCAGGGTTAGCGGCACCTGGTCCACTACTCCTAGACACACATAGGACCTTCCTGAAGGAGAACCCATTTCTCTCTCTTAGATCCCTTGGGTGACAGTGACGAAGTACCACAAACAGTGGCTTACACACAACAGATCTTATTCTCTGACAGTTCTGGGGGCTGGGTGTCTAAAATCAAAGCATGTCTGGGGCAGGTGTCATCCTAAGGCTCTGGGGAACTCTTTCCTGGCCTTTCCACTTTCTGGGGAATCCAGGCATTCCTTGGCTTGTGGCTACATCCCTCCAATCTCTGCCTCCATCTTCACATGACCTCAGTGTCTGTGTCTTGTCTTCTCCTCTGTTATGAGGGCATGTGTCATTGAATTTAGGGCCAACCCAGATCCTCCAGGATATCTTACCACAAGGTGGTTAGTGAAATCGACCAAGACCTTTTTTTTCAAAACAGGACCCAGTCACAGGTCCTGGGGGTTAGAGCGTGGGTACAAATCACTCCCCACATCTCAGAGATGGGGAGCTGGGGGCCTGAAGGATTTGGTGAGTCGCTCAGACCTCACTGCTGATACGTGGGGGAGCTGGGCTCTGGTTCCAGGTTCTGTCCGATTCTAGGCCAGTGCTTGTGACCGCCCAGCTTAGCCCTGGGCTTCTGTGTCTACGCTCCAGCCGTGTGAATGTGCCTCACCAGCAGGGACCTGAGCAGTGTGAGGGAACAGTTTCTGGGAAAGGCAAGAAGGGGATGTGTGCTGAATTCACCTCTGTCGCTGTAGAGCAGCCACTGTTACGGGCTGGAGGAAGAGGAGCCTGGGCTGAGTCCCCACTCTGACTAGGCCTCTAGTGAGGCCCTGCCCTCATGAGCGGCTGTGGGATGTGCAGAGAGGCAGTGACGGGCCTTTCACATCCATCTGGCAGAAACTCGCCAGGAAGATTCTGAGACTCCGGCTACTGTCATTTTGATCAGCACGAACACAATTCACATCTATTCCTTAGACTGGGCTTCCAAAATAGCACAGAGAATTTTGCAGAACTTTTTAAAATCATGTTTGCTGCTCAGGTGTCATTTGGAAAATGGTGCCTTTTCTAGTGGATTTTACTTCACTTCTGAGAATGAAATGGATATTAAATCCCTGGGTTGAGGAATAAGGATGCAAAAGGAGCTATTTAGTCCATTCAGCTGTTCCTAAATACAGTCTCTCAGAAAACACAGAAGCCACACAGTATTAAGTCTGATGGGAAAGAGGTGGTCCCAGCGCCTGGACAGCCTGTGCAGACCAGGCCCCCAGAGTGCAGTTATTTAGAGATGAAGACACTGAAACTCAGAGAGGTGAAGTGCCTTGTCCAAGGTCAACACAGTTTTCTGACTGTAAGGCCGGGATCCTTTCTTTCTAGAGTTCTTTCTAGGATTCTTACTTCCTCTGAATTGACTTTAGGCTTCCACTGTTCAGGGTGCATTTTTATTAGACTCAATTATGCTACTACTGTTCAGGCAGAGTTAAAAATATATCCACCGTTCCCAATGACATTGTCATCTGTTGCAAAGTTAAAGGGCAGAAGGAGTCTGGAGGAGGAAGAGCAGCACGAGATTCTGCCCATGTGACCTCTGCCATGAGAGTCCCAAGGCACTTCTGCGTGGCTCATGTTCACTATAGAAGACACATTTTATTTGCAAACCCAATCCTCATTTAAAATGTCTCTGACCAGAACTTTCGCTTATACAGACTATTTGGCAAAGTCCTCAAAATCTATTTCCCAGCATCAGCGTCTTATCTAGTATCTAGATGCACACACTTAAGTGTTTCTTTGAAGAAAAAAAAAAGCCAAACAACAACAAAACTTCAGGAGTCATGAAAAATAGGGGCACATCCTGCTCAGCTTTCAGCTATTTAGATAGTGCTTGTCATCAGTCCAGAAGCTGGCCTGATCTTGGTCCTGGGGGCACGTGTGCCAGGTATCAGGAGGGTTGAGGGGCAATCTGAGTCATATGGGAGGTGACATCTGTTCTACAGAATGTGACCTTCTTCCCAGGGCCACCCTTTCACCTATATGGCACGTCTTTCCTGCTGGTTGCTTATGCTACTGACTTTCAAATTGTCACCAAGCATGGGTCTGGTGGCCAAGGACTGGCCTCTGACGAGCCTCCCACATCTGTCCCTAGCAGGCTAGGGCACTGGGTAAACCTTGAGCAAGTAGATTTTCCGGTGGTGGCGCGGTATTGGCGTGTGCGGGAGTGTGTGCGAGTGTGTAGACGGGGAGGGGTGGGGAGGAAACCAATTCATAAATCACTTCTTGCAAATCCTTCCATTCTGAGCTGGCCATAAACTCATTTTTCTGCTTTTCTCAAGCTTTGATTTATGTGTGGGGATCACGGGGTCTGTGTCCCTTCTTCTGACTGTAGATTTGGATTTATCAGGGTGTGCCATAAAAATGCTAGGTGATTTGCATGCTCGGGGCTGACAGAGTTGCATTCTTTATAGGATCATTTTTAGATGGATTGTCTCTACGGGCCTCTGTTCTTTTGTTTTCTGGGGTTCAGAGGTTACATCAAAAACCTCCCAGCCTGCTGCCTGATGTGACCTTTGAACTGCAAAGGGCACAAGATCATGAAGCCATAAAACAAGGCACAGACACTAAAGGTGTCATTCTGATTGTCCACCAAGGACAGGAGTTTAGGGCTTGGTCATGTGATCCAGGGTAGAGGAAGTACTGAAAGAGCCAGAAGCAGGGAGCGGCACCCGTCCATCCAAAGCCCTCAGTCCGTAGCCAGGAAGGTTGTAAGGGAGCCTTGGAGGGGACACTGTGCCGATTGCTAAAAGTGTCAGCTGTGTCTTTGTAGAGCCATTGCTGGTGGAACGCCCAAGAAAGAAAGCTCAAGCCCGCCAGCCTGCAGGCTGTTGGGTGTGCAGTGTTGTTTCATCGGGTCACCATATGCAGGTTCATTTTCTTCCGGCTGCTGCAGTCAGCATGAGGACAGCAGGAGGGTCTGCGTGCTGGCATTGCAGGGTTCAAACTCACAGGAAGGACAGCAGAGCAAGGCTGAAACCTGAGAGCGGTGGCCTGTGCGGCTTGGAAGGAAGAGCTCTATATTAGCAGCTGGTTTTTTAAAAGGGGAAGCAGCACTGGCTCTGAGTCAAACCTCCGAAGAGTGTGTCATTAGAAAGGAAAGATCTATTTGGAATAATGATAAAGGTCTCCTTGTGGCCGGCTAGCATTTCAGCACCAACCAAAACAAACATGCCAGGGAAATGCAGTAGAGCCCTGCAGGGCTCAGGTGGAAAAGTGAAGGCAAGGGCTCAGGATCCTGGACACCAAGTAAATTATCCAGAATATTCTGAAGCCATAAATGAACTTCTACTGATTTATGCAGAGGTTTCCAAGGTCTTTCAAAAATGCATGTGAGGAGCATTTGCACTCCCTAGTGGCATGGAAAATGCTCCTCGGCAGCAGAAAGGAGCAAAGCCAAGTGAGCAGCTGAAAGCCTGCAGGTACAAATAAGCAGCCATGGCGGAGAAAAGCCATCAACAGGCCCAGGAGCAGGGGGGTTGTCCTTAGAGAGAGGTCAGAGTCCTGCTCTGACTGCAGAGGGGAACTGGGCTCCAGGTCAGGGTGACTAGGACACATCTGTCCCCAGATGTTATATTTATTCCCAAACCAAGTGGAGGGAAAGGACATTTTAAGAGTTGTGAGTGTGGAGAAATCTGAGCTCCTCCAAGGGCAAGGGAAGGGCACACTCCTGATTCAGACTGGGTAGGAAGGCCTTGGACAGGGTCAGTGAACATTCACCAATTCCAGGCTAAATACTTGGGGGTGTGGCAGGGGTGTGGAGAGAGGATGCGGGAGGTAAGGAGGCTGGCTGGAGGGAAATGGTGCAGCTGGAGCTTCTCAAGCACAGGAGGAATTTACGAATGTGGAAACAGACCGAAGGAAGTATCTTTTCTCTGGGACTAGTGGTTCTATACTTACTCCTGGCCTGATTGTTTAGGGACTCCCTCCTGGGAAGATTTGAGCAGCTGAAGCTGAGCTCCTGTTATCTCCAGCCACCCTAGAGTGGTCACTTGGAAGGAAGGACAGTCTGAATTGGCATTGGGTTTCTAGGGTTTGGTGGACCTATGCCCACGATGGTGGCATCTATGCAGAGGCGGATTCAGGCTTCCTCTCTCCCCAGTCGCCTCCCTTGTCTCTGACACCTGTTGCCCAAGAGCCATCAGAGGACTCTGCCTATGTCCTTGAGCACAAGGCTTGGATTTGGGCCAGTGGTAGCTTAGGCTTCTGAGTTTCTCTGATTTTCATGATCGGAAAATAAGTCATCCTTTGGGAAAGAGGGCTGGCAAATCTGCCAGTAGTGGGAGAAGGATGCAGTGAGGAGAATTGAGACTGGGGAGAGGGCAGAGAACTTCTTATGAGGCCTGCTTTTCACAGTGGAATGGGCAACGCTCTCTGTCGTGTCAATTCAGGGCTAGTTTCCCACCCAGGGCCTGGGGATGGCCTCCCTTTTCCATTGATTTGAAACCCACTTAGTTTAGTTTTCGGTACCAGGGATTAAACCCAGGGCACTTAACCACTGAGAAACATCCCC
The DNA here is from genome assembly GCA_004027875.1 of Aplodontia rufa. Classification (NCBI taxonomy): domain Eukaryota; kingdom Metazoa; phylum Chordata; class Mammalia; order Rodentia; family Aplodontiidae; genus Aplodontia; species Aplodontia rufa. The sequence goes on along the minus strand of PVKS010007774.1, from coordinate 6,141 downwards.
AGCCCTATTTGCTTTTTTATTTTGAGACAGGATCTCACTAAGTTGCATAGAGTCTTGGTAAGTTGCTGAAGCTGACTTTGAACTTGCAATATTCCTGCCTGAGCCTCCCAAGCCACTGTGATTGCAGGCAAGAGTCACCATACCTGGCTTGAAGCCTACCTTATTTTAAAAGACCAAGTTAAATCCCCCCATCTCCAGGAAGCTTCCCAGATCAGCCTAGCCCAGGCCAGAGGGATCTTCCCTTTTTGATCACATGGAGAACCACTCATCCAGTGTGTGTTGCTTGGCTTCCTACTATTAATCAAACAGGCATTCTGTGCACATGTATTTATATAGTTAGATATCCACAGCAACATCTAAACCCCCTCTCCAGCTAAATTAGGAACATTGTCCTTCCTCCCATTCATCCCCTCTAAAAATATTTCTCAGTTAATCGATGTATTGACTTCTTGGGTGCCCTGTACATCTTTTGATGTACATTCATTTTATTAGAAGTTTAGTTGGAGAACATTGATTAAAAATGCCTCTTCCTAATGCTGTGTTCTGTGAGTCTGTGGATGTGTAGAACACCCACACCAGCTATGGGATTGTCCCTGTCTCTTCCACACAGCAAAACAGGTGGTCCTCTCAGAGGGCCTAGAGGCAGTTCGAGGGGTGTGCAAATTAAGGCAGACTGGGATGGCTCTGGGGTACCACCAGCAGACATTCTGATTTAAATGCTCCGACTTGGTGTAAGTACTCCTTTAAGCTCTCAGATGACCCTGCTGTGTAGCAGGGTTGGGGAGCAGAGGTCTATATGGTGAAGCAGTCTGTCCCCTGGCTCCTGTGGTTATTTGTTAAAATTCCCATCCACATAGATCTATCCCAGTCCCAAATCAGTGGAGGAAGAAATTTGATTGGCTTAGCTGGGGACCAGGTATCCACCTTGGGCCAGTTAGCTATGCCCAGAAGGTGGGGTCATGAATGATAACCCTGGCCTAGGAGGTGCCTACCTCTCTAGATCTGGGTGCATTGCCAGTAATGGGAAGATTGCATGCTTGACAAACATCCACAGCAGTGACTGCATAGTTCCTTGTGCCATTATGGTATCAAACACTGTAGAATTTGTTTGTTTTGAGGTCTGTGAGCTCTTTAAGGGCAGAGATTATCATTTTTTTGAAACTCCCATCTATTAATCATGTTTCTTATTTTCTATATTTCATGATGCTCTGACATATTGGGGCCTTGTAGACCCACAGAGGGACTTCATCTGGCAGGGTTAGCAAATTCCTAGAGATAGTGAACATCTTGGCTACAAGACTGCCTTTGATATGCAAACCAGCCAATCCCAAGTCCTTGCTCTCATCTGCCCATCCTTTTATCAGGCTCAGGCTGCGCTGACTCCGGCTTCCTGCCCCAAATCACCAGGACCTGGTGTCAGGCAACTTGGGACCACTCCTTTAACTCAGAGCCCACCAAAGTTATTCAAATTGCTCAGCAGCTTACACTGCCTCACCTGCCTGTTCTTCCCCTGAGAACCATAATAAAGGGTCTGGCCCATGCTTTCTCCTTACTATGTCTCCTGACAGATGCTGCTACGGCCCTGCATGGTGTATCCCATCTTCTTGAGAGCTGTAAGTAACTATTTTTTTCAGTGGTGGTAATTTCCTAATCTGTTGGCCTCTTTACACCTGAATAAAATCAAAATCTCAGGTATGTTTTAAGCGAGCAGCTCCTGGCATAGTACCTACCACATAGTAGGCAAGTGATGAATATTTGTTGAGTCAAACAAACAGATAGACAGATGGATGATCAGATGATGGGTGGATGGATGCATGGGTGATCAGATGGATGGATGGATGGGTGGGCGAGCAGACCCTTGAGAATTTCCTGGGACATAGTGTGAGGCCATGTGCCTGACCCAGGCCTGGGTGATGTGTGCCTGGGTCTCTCCTATGCTCTTTCCTCTGTCATGAAAGGAACCATAGGTAATTACAGCGGAATAGCAGAATGGAGGGACCAGGTGACTCCCTGAAAAATGGCAATCAGACTGAAGGCCTGGATGGAGGAAAAGGTGTGAGTCCCTTGTCCCTGCTTTTGTGAGAGACCTTCACTGTGTTTGTAAATGGAAATGATGAAGGAGAATGCTCTGACATTTGTCACTGTGCTGGGTTTTTCTTTCCTCCACATAATCATTCTCTAGGATAAGAGAGAGAGAGAGAGAGAGAGAGAGGGAGAGAGAGACTGGGCAACATAGAATTGTTGTCCTTCTAATGAAAACTGGGGGAAACTGACAAACTCCATCCTGGTTCATTAGACCCGTGGATGAATTATGGCACGTGCAGGGCAATTGCGCCCGGCGCACATGTAATGAACCCAGGATCTCCGGTGATGGATGGAGGGATGGAGGTGAACATCAATCCACTTTCACTTGCTCTGATGATGTCATTTTTAACCAACCGAGAACTTCACCCAGAAGCCAACCTGGAGTCAGAGCAGTGATAATGCGGAGTGAGGCTGCGGAGGGAGAAATGTTAGCCAGATCCCCGAGTCCTGACAGTCAGCGCTGCGGAGTTCATTTCAATGACCTGTTTCGCTCTTGAATTAAAACAAGACAGGACTAAAACTTTAATCAATCCAGTTCAGCCACCACACTCAGGCACGAGCAGGGAATAAAATGAAGGTCACAGGAGAAGTCTTGGGGAGAGGAGCTGACAGTCCGTGCAGATGAATGGGGTTATGCCAAATGGCCTTGGAGATGAAAGAAGGCCCGGGCTGCAGTCCATTTAGAACAGTCGTGGCCATCTGTCAATAGCGGGTGCCAGATTCCTGACCACTGCTTTTTCTGGAGCACGTAGGAGTGTGTGCGAGTACGCGTGCTCATCTGCCAGAGGGGAAAAGTAGGTAAAAAGCTACCTAAAAGAAAGGTGCTGTGTCCCCACTTAGAGACTGACTCACGTCAGCAATCACTCCGGAAGTTCACATTTCAGTGTGTGTGTTTGTTCTTTGCATTATCAGATTGCTGGATTAGTCTGGATTCTGTGGCTCTAGGAAGGGGTGGGCATTTAAGCCCCTTGCCCACCCCTGGTAGTCAGGCCTGCAGCAGTGTGGCCTTAAGGAGCATTGAGGGTGCAGAGCTGAGGACAGGGCTGTCCCGGACCCTAAGACCAACTTCTCTTGTGGACTCTGCTTAGCATCTTGCGGGAACCTCCACAAGGTCCAGGGAGGGCGACAGTGTGCTGAGGCTAGGCCCAGAGCTGGGAAGGGAGCCAGGAAAAAGCAGGGAAGCCTTGGGGCCCACCAGCCACACCCTGGCAAAGGCAGCTCTGACATCACCTGCCAGGTGTCTGGTCCTTACTGCCTTGGGCCTTCAGAGTCCTCTGGGAAGCAGATACCACCCTGGGAAAGGAGTAGAGTGGCACCGTGTTAATTATGGCTCCTTTCTGTCCCATCCTTGTGCCCTGCCCCTGCTCTCTCTCTCTCTCTGACTTCCTTCCTCCCTCTCCTGCTCTGGCCCCGCTGGCCGCCTACAGATCTGGAACGGCACAGGCTCTTCTCCTTTCCCCAGGCACTCCGGGCTGCAGGTGCTCGCAGCTCCCTTCCCATTTCACTGTTCAAATGTCACCTTTTAGAGGTCGTCCCTGACCGCTTTCCCTTGCTCTCTGCCCGGCTTTACTTATCTTCTGAGTATTTGTCACTCTTGACCTTAGATATGTGCTGCGCATGGAAACACAGGTTCCAGGGCTCTCGACAGAGGTTCAGACCCTAGCTGCCCAGTCTCCTGTATAAAACGGTGCAGGATCTGTAACCGCCCTCTGCACGCCCTCCCACCTTCTTTAGCCCATCTCTAGATCACTGGACATGCACGTGTGAATGCTACATCAGCAGTTGTTATATTGTATTATTCAGGGAATAATAATAAGAAAATCCGTACATGTTCAATTCAGTGCAATTTCCCCTGTTACTTTAAATCCCCTGCTGATTGAATCTGTGGATGCAGAACCCAGGAATTCAGTCAGCTGTGCTTATTATTTGTTTGTTACTATTTTTCCCCTATTAAACTTCCATTCCACAGAAGCAAGGCCTGGGTCTCTGTTAATCACCGCTGAATCCAGAGCACTCAGAACAGCACCTACAGGGGAACCTTCTGGAATGTGTGGGTGAGTCCACACGGCTCTCCCCAGGATACTGTGGGGGTCTGCTGGAGTTCTAGGGACCCTGCTCTGTCTGCCCTCCAGGGTTCCTGTCCCTGCCCTGCCTTGGGGAGCCGCAGTCCTCTGCCCCAGTCCAGAGCAGCTTCATCTAGCCTGAGGCAGAGCGACCCGGCTCAGAGGATCACGTATTCTTCCAAATCTATTATTTATGCCTTCACCGTTTGCCCAGGGTTCTTCAGCCCCGAGGCTTCTTAGGCTCAAAAGCCAGGCTTTGAAACCCAGAAAGCCTGCCCCCTTGGCACGACAGGGTGTGCTGTGGGTTTCCGGAGGCTGTTTCCTAACACCCGAGTCAAACTTGATTCCTTTTACTGCATTTGCGATGTCATCACTTCCCTCCTGCAGGACACGTGGGTGTCCCTGCGGCTGCTGTATCAGAGGGCAAGCGAAGGGTAAAGATGCAGGGAGGGCTGCTGGATCAAAAGGTTGCCCGCCCCGGGCTCTGTAGCAGAGGACCAGCAACACAAGCAGTACAAACGCCCTCGCCCCTAAGATCGCCTTAAAAGCACTTTCTCCTGCGTCCGCGGCATCCGCAAAGTATCAGCAGCGAAACCCAGCACTGCTGCGACGTGGAGCTGCACGCCTCGCTGAGACCACACTCACCTGCCCCATATGAAGGGGGCCTGGCTATAGCGAAGCAGTTTCTGCCCTGCCGATCCCTGCGGGGAATACGCTGTGCGAGCAAAGCCAGAAGGAGCAAAGGAAAAGCCGCAGTTTGTTCAAAGATCACCATGGCTTTCTTTACAAACAATGGAAACGCCCAAATCTGGAAAGGGTTAGCAGACTGGGCTCTGCCAGGATGGTGGGCTCAGGGTCTGGGCTCAGAGTAGCAGAGCTGCTTTAACCAACAGCCCAGAGCCTCCGGGGCTGAGCATGGTGAAAGTTTGTTGCCTGCCCACATGACGATCCGGTGTGAGATGGTTGAGGAAAGGGGTGTCTTCCTGCCACACCGTCACTCAGGGACCCAGGTTCCTGCCTCCAGTGGCTCCACCACTCCCTCTCTGTGTCTGATAGTGAGGGAGGATTGCAAGGGGCACCTCATCCACCAGATCTGTGGGTCTGGGGAAACATTACTTTTGCCCACATTTCAAGAGCCACAACTCAGCATTTGGCTACACCTGACTGTAAAGGACGCTGGGAAATAATAGTCTTGCTATTTGGCAGAACAGCAGCAAATGCCTTGTTACTGTTGTGATATACACATTAGTTATGCTGACACATAGGAGTTGGGATATTAAATAATATTAAACAGAAAAAGCAGAACACCGATGCACTGATTAGGACTAATTACTGAGAAGAAAGTGATCACACGTGTGGATGTTGACCAGCTCAGGAGCTCCTCTACAGTATGGTGGGCTTGTGGGCTTTCTATTTTTGTGCTTTGTCTCCTGTGAAATGAAAAAGTGTGATGGGTGGCAAAAACAGTGGCCGTGGAACCACGTGGCTGGAGGGCGAGGTTTGTGATGCTGTTTGTCTTTTTGAATTTTTTTTCGTTAAATATGCTCTTACAATTCGGAGGGAATCATTATCAAACAATCAAGAACAAATGCATAATGACAGAGCAAACCAAGGCTGATGCCATTCCATGGTTTCCCCCCTTGGGTTCCCCATGGTTCCATGTTTCCCTCTAATAAACCCCGGTGTTAATTGGACTTCTCATGGAAGTCAGAGGTTCCCCTCTGATTTGATTCCTCATACACCCTTCCTATGGTCTCCTTGATGTCCTTCCTATTCCCTTCCCCACTCCCTACACCCCTCTCTATGTCCCCCAGCATCCTAGGCAAGTTTCCCCCTGTTCTGTAAAAATTCATACATGTTGACATTATTATTAGCTTAGCCATCTCTCATACTGTTTCCAATTGTATTCTAGCTTCCACAAATGAGAGAAAACATTCAGCCCTTGAGTCTCTGAGTTTGGGATATTTCACTTAGCATAATTTTTTCCATCTCC
>PVKS010007773.1:49804-71472 GCA_004027875.1 Aplodontia rufa | reverse complement strand
GGGGGGGGTGTTTTGTTTTGTTTTTTAACTTTGAAAGTAAAAGCTCAGGGGGTGGGGGATTTAGCTCAGTGGCAGAGCACTTGCCTAAGCATGCACAAGGCTAAAGGCCCTGAGTTGGGTCCTCAGCCCTAAAAAAAAAAGGAAAAAGAGAAAAAGCTCAGACAAGAACAAAGGGTTACCAAAAGGTGAGCCAGTTGAGGTGGGAAAGGCTGGAAACCCACATCTTTCTGCAGAGGCTCAATGGGTAACTGGTTTGCATTTTCTTCTTGGTTTCACCTCATAGGCTGAAACTTGGTTCAGTTATTTTTGGGAGGCAAACAAAAGTACAAAAAGAAGAAAGACGTAATTTAGCCACTCACCCGCAGAGCCATCGAATCCAGAGACAAAGGCTCGCCGACAGTCACATGGAGCAATATACTCGCTCTGGAAAACAGATGACAACAAATTGGGCCTCAATCAGTCATGCTTTCCACGTCTGCAGCCCTGTGCTGGGCCAGTGGTGACTACAAAGATGGGGAATCTTTGGCACCTCCCTGGAGGAGCCAACCGTCTAGCTAAAAAGAGAAGCTGAACATTTTTTTAAAAAATTAGCACACACTGCAGAAGGCTAATTAAGGGCTGAAAGAGTTAACCCCTCTACTCTCTTTCCTAATTTGGAAAACAAAGCAAGTGAAGAGACACGGATAAAAATTGCTCTTCCCTCAATAATATCTCACCCAAAAAACAAACCAATACCCTTCTCCCTCCCTTGTCACTGACATTTCGGCATCTGTTATTTTTCTGAAAAGTAAAGCTGAATTTCTGTTCTAAGTGCCAATGATTCTCTAACTTAAGTCTCTTTAGAAAATTAGCTTCTTTCTGAATTTCCTGTTTGCATCCCCTCCAAGGTAGGGTCACCAGTCTCTCCCACGCAGGCCCTGTTCCTTCCTGTTACGGAATGTGCAGAAACGCAATTCAACCAGGAGGCTTCAGCAAAAGAAAACACTATGTCCAAAACCCAGTCTTTCCTACTAAGAATCCCCTTGCCTCTGAGTGGAAGATTAGGGACTGAAGCAAGGTTCCCTGCCTGGCTGCCGGGTAGGAGGCCATATGTGTAACTTACAGTAACAGCCAGAGAGGCCCAGGAAGATGAAGTAACTTGCCCCAGTTAAATAGAAGATGTAGGAGATGGACCCAAGCAGTCAGATCTAGGGCTTCAATTCTGAATCCCTGTGCCAGGCTACCCGAACATGGCTCCTCTCTCTCACCCTCATGTCAACTCTCCAGGGTAAGACAGAGAGCAAGTTAAAAAAAAAAAAAAATGAAGTTCAAAGAGACAGTGTTTATGTACTCCACCCACTGACAGGGTGATGGTAGGCCAGGATCCAAAGTCAGCTCTGCTCACATCCATAGCTGCTTCTCCTCTGTTCACAGGAGTCAGAGGACTCGGCAAGGTTAAAAATCCTTAGGGTGGGAATGGGGCTTACAGCCAGAACCCAAGGAATTTTGGAGACAGTCAATTCGACGTAGGGAGAAAAAACATGCTCATGTTCTACTCCTGCCATGTGAGTGAGACCTGGTCCTTTCACCAGGCATCTCAGGCTCAGACCAGCCTGGGACCCCTCCAGGGAGATGCTGGAAGGGTCAGTAGACAGAGATCCAATGCACAAGGAAGGTACTCTGGGTCACACCCACCTTACACCCAGGCCCCACAGCGGGCCTGCAACAAGGCCTGGCACCTCACACAGCCTCAGCACCTCTTCTCTAAAACTAATTGTTTCCAACTGCTACATGCAACCACAGGCACTTATTTTAATCCCAAAATATAGTAACCATTCAATAGAAAGCCTAAAGAAACAGAAATAAGGGGCCTCAGTATCACTTACGATCTGGAGAATCCTTGTGGAGTTTAGGGGGTCTGGAGAGAGGTACTGGGAAGATTAGGGGCACTCTACCACTGAGCTACATCCCCACTCCTTTTTATTTTCTATTTTGAAACAGTCTCACTAGGCTGGCCTCATTGTGTGATCCTATTGCCTCAGCCCTCTGGAGTCGCTGGGATCATAGGCATGCACCACAGCACCCAACTAGAATCCTTGTTTATTAGCCCAGTAATCACCAGGTGCAAAACTTTTTAAAAAAACGATGAAAGCACTAATGGGGAGGGACAGTAAGTTAATGTTTGAAAACTCACCTGAAGCCTATAAGTGCTGCATAACACCATATCATGGATGAGATTACTAATCTCCTCTTGAGTGAGAAAGCCTCTTAGAGAATGAGATACAAAGCTAACAAAAATAACTTGTGCTAAAAATCATCGTGCAAATGGGGAGCCCACAGTAAGAACTCACATGAACTATCAACATGACTCCATGGACTTGGGCCCTCCTCCCAGTGTCACAGAGTGAGAAGGCAGTGCTGATCTCAATTGGTGGGAGTCTCTTGCTCAGGGACACAGTTCTCCAGGAAGGCCCCATCTGAACAAGCCTGAGAATGAGTGGGTTTAACTAGACTTCCCATTGGACAGGTGGGGGGGTGGGGGCACTTCTCTGAAGGAAGGAGGAATTAACAGCAGATGCACATGTTCAATTTGGGACCCAGACAAGGTCTGAGGCAAGAACCAGACATGACCTAAGTGGTCAACATGCCAGGAAGACATGGCTGAGCAAGGCTGACCGCAGTCTCACCTCCACACCAGCAGGCTAAGCAGAATGGAGCCTGGGTCTGACACTCTCCTTCCCCAGCCACAAAGCTGGCAAGCCTGGGACATTCTTCCCAGGGCACTATACAGGGCCTAAAACAAGCCTGCTAGGAAAAAGGCACAAAGAAACATCGCTGCTGGCATTTTCTCCAAAATGTCCCACTTCTATCTCTGATAACAGGACTCAGTCCAAACCTCCACTGCCTCCACCTAGACCACTACCCTAAAAGTCCAGTCTTCACACATACTCAAAGGGAATGTTTCAAAAATATACACACACACATTTATATTAGATCATATCAGGATCCTCCTTAAAACCCTTCAATGGCTTTCTAGCATATTTAAGATATAATCCAGACCCTGGCTTGGTCCCCCAAGGAACCAATGGATCTGGCTGTTTTCCTCTGAGACTCTCACATCCATTCACAATGTTCCAATCACACTGGCCTTCTGTCTGCTCTCTACATCCTGAACTCCTCCGGGCCTTTGCACATGCTCTTTCCTATTTCTACAAAGGCCCCCACTCTCTGATCATGGCATGGCCAGCTCCACCTCACTTTACATTTCAGATCTAATGTTGCCTCCACAAAGAAACCTGCCTGAATTACTCAGCTAATATAGAACTTTCTGTATAGAATGTTTTCTAGGTCTTTCTCCTCTTAGTTAACATTTTACATTTTTACTGTACTGTTCCTCCCAGAATGTAAGTTCCGTGACATCAGGGGGGTTGTCACTGTGCCTGTATACAGCACAGGTGACATGCACTAGGTCCTCAACCAATATTTACAGAATAAATGAACAAACAAGAGAAAATGAAACTTTTCCCTCTGCCCAGTTAAAACTTTAACCATCTCTATGAAGATGGAAGAAGGGACCATGAGCTAAGGAATAAAAGTCACCCCTAGGAGCTGTCAAGGCAGAGAAATGGGTTTTCCCGGAGCCTCAGAAGCAATGCAGTCCGACTGACCCACTGTGTACTTTAGACCCCTAGAATGATGAAGGAATAGATCTGTGTTATTTTAAGCACTACATTTGTGAAATTTTGTTATGGTAGTAGCAGGAAACTAATAACTGGAAAAAGATCCAAAGAGATTATAACTGTAGTTTCAAACGTCAATACCTCAGGGTACAGGCAGGTAAGTCGAACCAGTCAAGCAGAACAAAAGATGTCTTTTCTAACAAGAGCAACTCTTACTCAGCTCTCGTTCCTGTCTTGCTGGGACACAGGCCACATGTCATCAACCTTCAATATTTCAGAAGTAGCTAGAATATATGGATTCAGGAGAAATAACCCAAGTTTTAAATATTGGCATGTAATTCAAGCAACATAAATAAAAGAGCTAAATAAAGCACATCTATAAACTACCTCCCCAAGAAAAAAAAGCCTTAGTCTTCCCTCAAAATCTGGCTCAAATACACAGTCTTCCACAAAGCTTTCTAATCCACCCCATCTTTCAGAGATCTCCTGCATCTCTGAATTTTATAGGACCATCCACGTGGACATTTATCCATACCATGCCTTAAGTGATAACAAATAATAAGATATTGGGCTGAACACCTGTTAGCTGCCAATAATTGTATTCATTTCCTCTAATTCTAGCCCCACAGCAGCTCTGGAAGGAACCATCCTCCCTGTCTACACATGAAAAGGAGAAAAAAAAAAAATGAAGTTCAGAGAAGAAAATTACTCACTTCTCTAAAGAACCCCTACCGTAAAGGGCAGGGCTGGGGTTCAAATTCAGGTAACTGGTAAATGCCCCAAACCCATGGACTGGGTGTGTAGCTCAGTGATACAGCACTTGCCTAGCATGCACAGCCCTGAGTTTGGTCACTAGCATAGCCAAAAAAAAGCCCCATCCATGCTATGCTGTCAAGTCATGCATCTGACATCTTCCACAATCAGGAATCAGACCCATGTTCAACCCTAGCTCCCAGCACTACCTACATATATCTTAGTCTCAACTTACCCATCTATAAAATGGGAAAGATAACAATGCACACAGTGGAGGGGTAAGGTGTGATGCAGGCAGTGAGCACAAGCTCAATACTGATGGACTATAGCACATATTACTCTGCATCAGGTAATGAGCTAGACTCTGTAGGAAACATAATAAAGTATCTTCTTAGAGCAGAAAATCTGGCCAGCAAAAGAAGAACAATATTCCATGAAACATCAGCACTAATGCATAGCCACATAAACTGTGCTGAATATGCAACACAAAATTTGTTTTCAAGAACACAGATCTGCCTTAAATCCATCTGACCAAGTTCAGAGGTTTGAGCTAGGCCACCATGGACAGGGGAGAAGGAGCAAGAGAGAGGGAAAGGTGTGAGAAGTCCAGAAGCAAGAGGCAAGAGATCTAGGATGGGGGATGGGGGGGAAGCAAGTCTGACAATAGGGCAGGAAGTTCACGGAAGCAGCAGTCAGGATACGTAATCAAAGACCCCAAACCTCACACTAACAGGCTTGAACTTTATCCTGCAAGTTCTGCAGACACTTGGAAGTTCAGAGCTGGGATTTAAGAAGAGTAATCACCATGACCACACGCAGATGGAACAGGAAAAGGAAGACTGATGGCTGAGTGCCAAGACCAGCCTGACTGAGGTTACCAGAGCATATACTGGGGTGACACCTTCCCCTCCCTGACCTGCCACTCCCATAAGCCATGAGCCATGCGCCTTACACATTGGAGGTTCTCAATGAAAATGAAACTGAATGAATAAATGGTTCCACAGAAGTACCAGAGTGTAAACTGAACAAAGACATGGATGCTGAATGCCCTAATACTCCAGCCTTTGGCATTTTCTTATTCTCTCCTAAATGGAACCAAGTCAAGGTATATGGGGAAAACGAATAGCTATCCAAAGATTCACACTCCTATCTTCAACTCCTAGTGTTGAAGAGTCACTGAAAATGGCTGTCCAGCCAGAACTTCATTTCCCAGGCCCCCTTGCATCCAGGTGGGGTCATGTGACCAGTTCTTACCAATAGACTGTAGATGGGAAGTGATGTCTGGGTCAGGGCAGTTAAATATGAGTGTGCCCTCTCTATACTCCCTTCTCATTACACCAGATGGAGTAGGGGTGATGTAAGATGGAAAGAGCCTGAATTCCAACCAGGGGCATCCACTCTTGCACTTGAAGACATAAGCCTTCACAGTATCATGCTACCAACACTTTAGGATAGATCACAACTGCTGGTGGATAAAATCACTACCTCTCCTAGGAGACAGCCTCCTTAAGAAATACAAAACAAAACAAAACAGGAAGCTGGAGGAATGGAGAAGGGTTCAAAGAGTTTAGGAAAATCTGATTCATATCTTCCAGAAAGAGGAACCATAAACACAGTCAAACATATTGGCAAAGTCACAGACAAATGTGACCCTTTGACTGAGCCAAGCCCAAGAATTTGGGGCCTATCAGATGGGAAGGATGAGGAACTGGGATTTCTAAAAGGAAGTGCAAGCATAGCTCTGGCCCCAACCAATGATTCTCCTGATTTGGAGCCAGTGGTGCCCACAAACTCCAATGTTTCACTTAAGACAATACATGAAAGCCTCCAGACTATCAGAGAGAAAGGGTGAGTCCTCACTGTAAAAGTCCCATTGGGCCTTAATTCATTATACCACAACCATTGTTCTGAGTTTAAAAAAAGAATTCTTACAGGGGTAGAGGACAGAGAGAAGCAGACCACTGGAGTGCCAAGTCCTTGCGTAACTGTGCAATTGGGGTACATTTCTCTGAACAGCGTGTGGGTGTGTGTATTTGTGTTTTGGAAAGCACACAAAGGATAGAATTCAAGATTTCTCTTCATTTCTCCAATACCTCCTCCCTTCTCCACCCAAAAGTGAAATTCCATCAACCTTGAATCAAGCCTGAAATGAAACAATAAGGAGCAAAAGTTGCAGAGAACAGAACCTCTCTATTACTAAGAGGCTGCTGTACAGGTCACACACAAAGCCATCCCTTCCTCCTTATTCTCACAAACGTGGCAAGGACCAAGTCCCACTCAATAGACTCACCCCAACTATGCCCCCGCTGTCCACAGGAACGGAAACAAGGAGCCTATTTCTTTCTGTTGATGACACCAAAACATCCCTCGGCCCCCAACTTCCCAACCCTCGGCCCCCAACTTCCCAACCCTCTCTGCCTCCTGCATATGAAGTCCACACTTAATCAGGTTTTACTGCTTCTCTTCCCAGTTCCTCTCCTTTTCTCTGTTCCTAAAGCCAGTACCCAAGTCCAGGTCCTCTTTTCCCAGATGCTAGGGTCCTGCGATGGCCTCTGAACAGGTTTCTCAATTCCCAGTATGTGCCTGCTCCTGCTGACCTTGTCACTCTCATGTTCAAAAACCCTCAATGGTTCCCTATTAAGATAAAACCAAACTCTTAATGGGGTCAAGGACACCCATGGCTAAACAGGTTCCTCTCTTTATTCTTCACCTTTGTCATTATCTCCTTCTCCTAGTCTTAGATTTCTTATGGTCTGTCCTCTATGTCTATCTGTCTCTCCATGCATCCAAATTTTACCTGTTCACAATCCAAGTTAAATGGTGCTTCCTCCACAAAGCCATCTTTGATCCTAGCCAGCTTAGAACATTCCCTCTCACCTATGAATGTCTTCCACCCTTTATGAAAACCTATGCTGTCCACTACAGCAGCCACCAGTCCACTACATTCACTTTGAGCACTTAAAAGGTAGCTAACATCACTGAAAATCAGAGTACTTCATTTTTACTTTGTTGACCTGCAGTTGTAAAACTGACACTTAAGACTCAATTTTTGGAAAACTTTTAAGTATGTTTAAAACAACTTGGGTGTGTGGGTCTACTTTTTCAAATGTAAATTGAATGAAATCTAAATACAAATCCAATTATTTCTGATGAAAACTTCATATTCGAATTGAGATGTTTTTAAATGTAAACCATCATATTTGAAGATGATATAAAAAAGAAATAAAGTATCTTATTCTGATTTTTATATTGATAATATGTCAATATGATAATATTTTGGAGATATTAGGGTAAACAAAACGTATTATTAACACTGATTTCACTGTTTCTTTTACTTTAATGCTAACATAAGAAGATTTAAAATTACATGTGTGCTTCACATATTTCTACTGGACGGTGCTGATTAAGTCCTTTCCTATAACATTTGCCAGTTTCCAAGTGTGTTAGCATTTTTAACTGTGACTTATCTACTCTTTAATATCCTTAAGGGAAATCTCATTCATTTCTATAATAATAATAATAATAACAACAACAGCCAATATAATGAGACTTATTAGGGGACAGACAAGCTTTAAGCATTTGCATCTATTAATCCTGAGTTAATTTAGTCCAATGAGGTAGGTACTATCATTATCCCCTCACTTTTTGCAGGTAGAGAAACTGAAACCCAAAGAGTTCAACCCAAACATTAAAAATGTGAGCTAACTTGCTCAATGTCAAGCAACAGGAAGTGGCATCTCTGACCAGACAGTCTGCCAACCTCCAGCCTCCGCATTTGCCTAGCACCTGGAACAGACCAGGCAGGAGGAAGAGATGCACAAATTCTCCCATACTTGCAAGACAAGGACAGATGGCTAAGCTAGTCACAGAAAGGGCAGTTAGAGATTAGAAAAGAAAAACAGGGGGGCAAAAATGGGAAGAAAGCCAGAGTACAGAATATAAGCTGTGAAGCCTAAATAGCGATTTCTGCAATAAATGACAATTAACACCAAGCAAGCTTGACTTTCTGTTTTCAGGATGCTGTTGGAAAGACACATTTGTCTTGGATTAGAGCCTCGGTCTCCTCATCTAAGGAAAATACATCTAATTCTGTATTCCGGAATCATTAGTCGGAGATAAAGAGCTGAGCAGAGCCTGGAACAGCCCTATGGTTTCGCTGCCATTACCAAAAGCAATTGTTCCAGATGCATCAGGGCACACCTAATATCAGAGAGAAAATTTTTTAAATTCCAAAAAACCAAATCATCCTATTAAAAACAAAATAAAGAACTAAATAGGACTGGAACAATGGCTCAGCAGTTACAGTGCTTGCCTGGCTTGCACGAGGATGCAGATACGAACCCCAGCACCATGTACACAATGACATATGGAAGCAACAAACATGAGAAACTAAATAAAATTGATTCTCTCTCTCACTATCTCTCTTGGGAAAGAAAAAAAAGAAAGAAAAGAGCTAACAGTCGGGCTGGAGTGGTGGCTCAGCAGATGGAGCACTTGTCTGGCATGCATGAGGACTCATTTCAAACCCCAGCACCACGTACACAACTAATGTCTGAGAAAAAAAGGCCAGATGACAATATTAAAAAAAAAAAAGATTCTTTCTCTCTCACAAGAAGAAGAAAGAAGAAGAAGAAGAACAACAACAACAACAACAACTAAATAGACACTTTTCAAAACAGATGTCCAACAAGTTGAAAAATGTTCAACTTGGGGCTGGAGCGGTGGCTCAGCGGTTATTATGTTTGCCCAGCATGCGCGAGTACACGGGTTCAAACCTCAGCACCCACGTACACAACTAAGTGTCAGAGCAATGAAAGCCATGTGAAAAACTCAATAAAAATTGATTCTTTCTCCCTCCCCTCCCCGTCTCTCTCTTTAAAAAAAAAAAAAAGAAAGAAAGAAAAGAAAGAAAAGAAAAATGTTCAACTTCCTAGTCAACAGAGAAATGCAAGTCAAAACCACAATGAGATATCACTTCACCCCAGTTAGGAGAGCTATTATTTAAAACAGAAAAGGGAGAAAAGAAAAACGCTGGCGTGGAGGAAGAGAAAGGGAGAAAAGGGAACTCTCCTACCTGTCGGTGGAAGTTTAAATTAGTACAGACTGTATGGAGAGTCCTCAAAAAGAAAACTAAAAATAGAACTAACATATGATCCATCCATTTCACTACTGGGTATGCATCCAAAGGAGATGAAGTCATTATACCAAAAGATATGCAGCCAGGCGTGGTGGAACACACCTGTAATTCCAGTGACCTGGGATGCTGAGACAGAGGATGACAACTTTGAGGCCAGACTCAGCAACCTAGTGAGACCCTAATTCAGAATTTAAAAAATTAAAAAAAAAAAAAGTCTGGGAATATTGCTCAAGAGTAAAACACCCCAGGTTCAATTATCAATATCAAAAAAAAAGACACTTACACATCCATGTTCATTGCAACACTATTCACATATTCACAATGGCTAAAATATGAAATCAACCCAGACACCTGCCAGTAGATAAATGGATAGATGGATAAGGAAAATATTATCTGTACATAATGGAATATTATTTAGACATAAAGAAGAATTAAATCCTGTCCTTTGTGCCAGCTCAGATGAAACTGGAGGTCACTAATGTTAAGTGAAATAAGCCAGACGCAGAAAAAGCAATATATGCACTCACTCATTTGTGGAATTATTAAGTCAATCTCACAGAAGAGCAGAATGGGATAGTGGGTACACCAGAGGAAGGAATGAATTTCAATAAATGGTCCCAAAACACAGTTGCAGAGGATGAATTCATTCTGGGTTTTCTATAGCACAGTAGGGCAACTATTGGTTAATACAACCTATGATATATTTCAAAATGACAAGACGAATATGAAAATCCCAACAAATGTTTGAAGAAATGGAAATGAGTATTACCCTTTTTATTATACATTGTGTATGTGTATCAAAGAACCATTATGTAACCTTTGTATAAATATATGCAAATATTCTGTCTCAATTTAAAAAGGGACCAAAAACAAACAAACAAAAGAAAACCTTAATCAGGCTATCCAAAAACCAGTTTTAATTATAATGACCCCTCCCCTCCACCAATAAAAAAGCTGCTATGTAGGGCATAGCACCCAGGACTAAGAATATCAAGATAAACTTGGCTTCGCTTGGTTACAAGAATGTTCCTGACTAGTTAAACACACAGATTGCACAGGTTGTATCCTAACCCCAGGGTAAACAAACTGAAACACAAAGACTACAAAGGCCTCCTAATGTTCCACAAGCCTCCAGTTTCTCATTCAAGAGGCAATGGCAGGTCAAATTTTCCCACACAATAAAGGCCTCCCCTATTTATTAGGTTCACAAATAACTAAGAGCTATCAGGAGTCTTTAGCAGGGACTCCATGACAGTCTGAGGCTCCTTTCAGAGGATATCCCAAATTTCAGATAACAGTGCCAGGTACATACAGAACAGCCCAAATCAACTGCTACATGATGAGCTCCAAAGCAGCCACCACCATTCTGCCCAGTCCTGAGGTAGGATGGCTTCCAGCCTTAGCGAACAGCCCAATGCTTGAAAGGCAGAAAATGCAAAACACCACTGGCGCAACCAAGAGAATCCATGTGCCCTGAAGCCTGACTGCCAAGGCCGAGGCCTGGGACTGATGGGAGAGAGCAAAGAGCTCATCAGAGGGGCCCAGGCAGAAGGATAAAGAAATTCCTTGAAGACAGGCCACCCTTCTTAAATGGTGAGGTGCCCAGATGGGGATACTCATCCAGTCCTTGGTGAAGATGAAAACGTGGTGAATCTTGATTGCCTATTCTAGTGAACACAGATGTATGGAAGGGTTCCATTGCCAAAGCCAACCCCAAAACTCCCCAGACAAGCGTCACCTCCACTGCCTACTAAAGCTAATAACATTAACAGACCAGCCTCCAAGGTTTCCTCATGGGTCACCAACCCCCTTCCAGCTTGATCATCCATCTACTTTTCCAACTGGTGACACCAGGCTGAAGAGCCAGTAGGCTATGCTCTCCACACACTTTCCGCTTGCTCACTTCCCACTTCATCCACCTCTACCTTGTCAGTGGCCTCTCCCCACAAACTGACATCTCCTCTCACTTAGAGGAGCCAGTTCTAATCCATCATGGTATGAAAAGTGCTACTCTGGACTGAAAAAAACTATTTCATGAAACACTAGAGTCTCCCACTCTGTCCCTGAGATGACTCTTGGAATTCCATAAATATTTCAGTCTGGAAAATGCTGAATATTTTATCCCCTTCTTAGAGTTAAGCACTGCACATCAACATACTAAAGGAACTGAGGAGTCCTGCAGTCAAAAATACTATCAAATAAGCCGAGCGTAATGGTTCATGCCTATAGTCCCAGCTACTCAGAAGGCTGGGACAGAAGGATTGCAGGGTCAAGACCAGCCTGGGCTAAAACTTAGTGAGATTCTGTCTCAAGATAAAATAAAATAAAGCACTGGGGATATGGCTGAGTGGGACAGCACTTGTCTACCACGTGAGAAGCTCTGTGATACTGGGAAGTACCTCCAAATAAGAAAAAAACATGTCAAATACAAATTAAAACCTTGAGTTATCATCAAAATGAACCCCACTATTATGTGCAACTATAATGCACTAAACATGTTTTCAAAAATAAAAAAAAAAAAAAGGGCTGGACCGGTGGCACAGCGGTTATGGCATTTGCCCAGCATGCGCGAGTACGCAAGTTCAAACCCCAGCACCATGTACACAACGAAGTCTCAGAGCAAAAAAAGCCACATGAAAAACTAAATAAAAATTGTTTCTCTCTTTCTCTCTCACTGTCCCTCTCTCTTAAAAAAAAAAGATTAAAAATGAATAAATAAAATTTTAAACTTTGAGTTGTCACCTCACACCTGTCATATGCAGATGAACCTTGAGGATACTGTGCTAAGCAAAATAAGCCAGTCACAAAGAGACAAATCTTGCATGATTCCAGTTATATGAAATATCTAAAGCAGACAAATTTAGAAACAGAAAATAGAATGGTGGTTACCAGAGACAGGGAGGAGAGGGAAAACAGAGCTGTCATTTAATGGGTCTAGAGTTTCAGTTTTGCAAGACAAAAAATTATAGAACTCTATTGCACAACAATGTGTACTTATATTAATGTTATAGTACTGTACATTTTTAATGGTTACAGTGGGAAATTACATGTTATTTTTACCACAATAAAAAGAACTGTTCAGTTCATTTTACTATTTTCTGGACCACTGATTACAGTTTTTGCAGAATATTTTACAAGACAACAGGAATGCTGTAGAACAGCGTTGAGGGAACACTTAGCATTCTAACCTTTAGGCTGCTGTTTCACATCATCCAATTGCTTTGCTTATTCATTTCAGCCTTTCACTTGCTCCTGAGGCCTGGAAATCTCAGGTCTCCAGGCAAGGGTCTCATCTTGAGGCTCCCCCAAATTAACAGAGGTCTGACACTGTCACAACCATTTGGGTGAGGACTTTTGAGGAGGGGCAGAAAGGAAGTCAACCAGACTAGACATCTTTTGGGATCTTTGCTCAGCTGACCATAATAGCCTTATTTACCTCAGCTACCCTCTCTCATCATGGTAGACTCCCATCATTAATGTTTGTTCCACAGGGTGTGTGTGTGTGTGTGTCTCTATCTCACATACACACAAACACACACACACATGTAGAGTAACACTCAAGGGTTATGCCCATCAAGTTCTCACTTGGGACTCTAGATTTGGGATTAAAGTTCTAGCTCAATCCAGTATCTTGAAAACAGGAGAGAAAGAGATGTAAACAGGAGTTGTCAGGTGTATACCAGCTATCCAGTAGGCCACAGAAACATGTGCACTAATAGCTAAGAACCCTCCTCCCAGTTCTTGCTCAGGGTCAGCTGCATGTCTATCCTCACAGTCCAGACACCTAAGTAAGGCATACTCCAGGGGGCCCCATACATACCCTCAAGTAGTGCCAACTCCATACTTCTGCCCCTAAGTCCTCACAAGGCATTTCATTGCTCAAGGTGCCTCAAGGTAGTTTCTGTTATCTACACAACAATCCTAAAATACAAGCCTTATTTCTCATTATTGCTTTTTACTCTCTGGGGCTCTTGCCAGAGAAACTTATCACGTTGTTTCTGACAAGCACTTGAAGCTTCCTGCTTCTCTGCCTTTGCTCCTACTAATCCTCCTATCTAAAATTCCTTTGCTCTACCTCTACGCCCACCTCTGTTTATCCAAACTCCACCATCCATCCTTCAAGGTTTAGTTCAAATGTCTCCCTTGCCCCATGAATCTCTTCATCATCATCCTCTTCCACCCTCAAACTTCCATGGCCCACTGTCCAAATTTTAGTGATGGCACTCATCACATTCTACCTTGCAATACAGAAATTTGTGGCAGCATAACTCCATAATTAAACTGCATCTTGAGACCAGGAACAATTCTCATCTTTCTATCCTGTACAATACCTAAGGTAGTGCCTTGCACATAGGCAAAGGTTGGGAAAAAACCGATGTCTCTAAGGAAGAAGAGCACTTTATATATTTTTCTATCTCTCACTAAACCATAACCATTGTGAGGGGAGGAGTTCCATTTAAAATTCATCTTCATAACCCTATGGTACCATGATCATGATATAGCTCTATGATAGGTTTTCATTTGCTCTTCATGGGGCCCTGTGGGTGGGCAAAAGAGACACAGGGAGTGCTGGAATTGTGGCTCAGCAATTATGGCACCTGCCTGGCACACATAAGGACATGAGTTCAAACCCCAGCACCACATACACAGCTAAGTGTCGGAGCAACAAAAGCCATATGAAAACCTAAATAAAACTGATTCTCTCTCTCTCTCTCTCATGTAGAGAGACACAGAGAAGACAATTCTGCTAGGGACAGGGTATAACAGAAGAAAAGAAGAAACGGGATGGCCTACACCTACAACAGAAAGGTCCAGGATTTCTGCCCCTTAATTTGTCACTGATTCTTTCACAATTTATTAAGAGCTGGCTAAATTCATTGAAAACAGGGAAAGGAGGTTAACCCATGAGCATTCTGCAAGACCTTATTGGACATGCGTTCCCATATCAAGCCCTGGATTGTGGGTTAACAACTAAAATTATACACGTACATTAAGGATGGAGGAAAGACTGAAAAGAAAAGGAAAGCTAATGAGTTCTGTCCCCAGCTCATCATCACTCCGGTACCTGGTGGGCATCCCCCGACGGGATGATATAGGCCTGGATTGGTTCTGTCACGTACTCCAAGTTCCTCATGGCTTGTCTCAGCTGCCTAAGCAGTTCTGAAGTCACCTTTGGAGCCATTCTGCAATCTGCAATGACAAGAAGAGTTTGTTCCAAAACCAGCCCCACACCCTGCAATTCAGTGACCGGTTCAAAGCAAGCCATAGCAATAGGTGCCTTCCATATTCTGCCCCACACCAGCCGTGTCTTCAAGTGACCACCCCACCACCAGAACAAGCCGAATGCTGCCAGAAACGCTAATGGGTATAGTTCCTAAACACTTCTAAACGGCTACTATGTGACAAGAAAATTTTAGCCACTAAGACCCATTTCCAAATTGGCTACCTCTTTCACTTTTAGAACTTTATTCTAAGAAGATAATTAAACAACCATACAAAAATATGTGCTGATTTTTATTTACAGGAGTAAAAAAATGGGGAAAACCCATGATTGGTTAAACTAGTGTACTGCAGTACACTAAACCATTAAAAAACACACAAACCTAGAAAAAACATTACGCAGATCTATATTTGACTTGTAAAGATGCTTAGACAACACTGATTAAAAACTGATTCCAACACGTATAGATTAGTCTTACTTATTTAAAAAAATATATGTACATATGCAGAGAGAAGTTTCTAGAAGGACAGTTACCCAAGTATTGAGAGTGGTTGTTTGGGGTAAGTAAATTTAGAATAATTGCCATTTTTTTCTAACAGGGTTTTTCTGCTTCTTAAATTTGACTGCTTTAAAAACAGTATGCTTTATAAACTTTTTTTTTCTTTTTTCTTTTTTTTTTTGTCAACTAGCTAACCACATATGTGGTATAAAGCCCAGTTCACCAGGAGTCAAGCTGTAAGTGCAGGCTGGAGATGCAGAATGGTGGAGTGCTTGCCTAGCATGCCTAAGGCCCCAAGTTCAAAATGATCTTAAGTCCCTTGCTCTAATGACTACCTGCTACCAACTAGCTGTGCAACCTCAGGAAGAGGAGGACCAGGCCTCAGTGCTCTGAGTTCTCCTCTCTAAGGAGTGGTGGGATGGATTAGACCCAGGTTTTCAAACTAAGCCCCAAAGGAGTCCATCAGCCCAATAAAATCAGAGCTGGAGGCACCAGCTCTACAAAATAGGAATGCAAAAACAAAAGTCATTAAAAAGAAATGATATGGACATTAAATGTGGTCCCACTAGAAATTGTGAATCTTTTAGGAACATGTGAGTAGTCAAAATCCAAAGAGCACTACTCCGCACAGAAGCTCCATTTCTATGTGATTAAAGCACAGATGATACAAACGACTGAGTTGATTCTTCAAAAAGACCTTTATCAACAAATACTGGTACCAGTTAACAGTTCTGATAAACATCAGTAGCTGTAGTCTCATGACTATGTAACAAAATGACCTCATAAGAATCCATACAAACCAGCAATCATGCACATTTTACTACATGCCATAGACTACTAGCACAAAACTATACAACTCAAAGTAGAATGAGTTTTTCCAATTCATTTTTAATAGACTTTACATTTACAGGTTCACAGCAAAATTGAGCACAAAGCACAGTTCCCACATGACCAAGGCCCCAACCACATATAGTCTCTCCCTCTACCAACACCCCCAAATAGAGTGGCACATTTGTTAAATCAGTGAACCTACAAAGACACATCATTATCACCCAAAGTCCACATCTTACTCGTCAGTTCACTCTTGGTGTTGCACATTCTATGGATTCTCACAAATACATAATAATGTATCCACCATTATGGTACCACACACAGTACTTTCACTGTCAAAATCCCCTGTGCTAAACCTATTCATCCCTCCCTCTCCTCCAGCCCTTGGCGATAAATGATCTTTCTTACTGTTTCCATAGTTCTGTATTCTCTAGAAAGTCATACAATCAGAATCATACAATAAGTAGCTCACTGTGACCTCATAAGATTCCCAGCATCTGAAATTTTTACTCTATTACCTTTCAGGAGCAAGTTAACATCTTTAAAAAGGGTCAAGCAAAAGTGCTTCCTTCAAAGCAGTGGTTCAACCTTCACTACACATGAGAACTACCTGGGGAATTTCTAATTTAATTGGTCTGGAGTGCAGCCTGGGCATCTGGAATTCTAAAAAGCAAACATCTGATAAGAGTCTGATATACTTTCTTTCAAAATCATTAATTTCCTTATGCAATTTAGCTTCTAATTCAGGCACAATCTGACTTCAGGTTTTTGATGGCACTAACTGGGTATTTATAGTGGTATCATTTGTATTGACATTACCAGTCACTAAACTCAACAAGAGAGTTAACATAACCAGTGGCAAGTATAAAATCCTCAATCCCAAACTGAAAACCACCAAAGGCAAAGTGAGCATGGGCAGACACACTGTCTGCTTTCTGGTCACCACAGCCTGCCTCATCCCGACCTTCACCACCATCTCCGGCCTCATCACTACATTTCTCCTTTCACTGGCATACCAGCCCTTCTCAGAACCAGCAGCAGCCTCAGTCACACTCCACCACAGTGCATACTGACTTCCATCCATCACCACTCTCAACACTTTCCCTCTTCTCCTTCAAGTCCAACACATTTGGTTGGTGTCCTGATCAAAGACAACAGCTTTCTTTGTCACCGACATCTGACATAAGAGAATTCCCAGGAGCACAACTCACAGTATGTGGTTAGGGGCCACTGGACAGCAACAGGCAAAGGCTGAAATAATGGGCTTTGGCAGCAGAGACCACTACCAGGCAATGGTAGTTGGAGCAGCTATAGCCACAAAAACAATAGGACCTTGAAAGGGACTGAACAGGAAACCAGCTAGAGCTGAGGAAAGGACAAGACAGTCATAACTAAAAGCCTCATTCACTGAGGTGGCAGCATTAAAAAGGCAGCAAAGATGGAGAAGGTAAAAGTGCAGGGTAATTTTTATGAAGATTAAATTAGTTACTCTGTGAAGCACTTAGGAGTGCCTGGCACCTAATAAATGTTATATTAGTATCTGCAACTATTAAATACACAACTAACTATAAATGCAATGTGACAATGGTGTAGCAGGTATGCAATCTGCTTCTCCCTGAAACAGAGACCACATCATCTCTGTATCCATGAATCTAGCCCAGCACCTAACATAGCTACACTCACTTCAAGGTGGTTGAATGAGTGTCATAACTTTGTGTCTATGATCTTTTCAGAACCAACATGACAAATGGTAATAAATCATCAGTGAAAGAAGAAAGCTGGGAACTCACAAGATGCTGTATTATAACACCTGCTCATTCCATATTCTCTTAATTTTTCTGAAATGTTAGAAGCAGTCTGGAAAGCCAAGAGCAACAGGTCTAGTGCATGATGTAACATTAGTCCATACACTGCCAGGTATTTTTAAATGATGCCTTAAAAAGAATGAGTCATTGAAAGGTCTCTTGCACATGCGGCTCTGCTTTTAGAAATAAGCTCCCAAATATTCAGCTTTTATCACAGACTCTTCACTGCTTTCACAAGACAGCACACCATAGTTACCTCCCAAGTACTGAAAAAAATAAACATGATAATAATGTGTGTGAAAGTACGTGCGCAGCCTCTAATACAACAATGGATTCACTGCTGAAGCTCAAGAAATACTGAACCCAGACTGAAGCACCAGCTGGGATTCCTACCCCTCCTGCTATAAGAATAAAAAGGGCTGGTTTGGGCTGAAACAGTACTTCGGCGGTTCGAGCACTTGCCTAGCATGCGCAAAGACCCAAGTTCAAACCCCAGCACCCCTATACAACTAAGTGTTGGAGAAGCAAAGGCCAGATAAAAACTAAATACAATTGATTATCTCTTTCTCTGTCTCGTCCTCTCTCTCTTTAAAAAAAGGGGGGGGCTGGTTTGCTCCTATTTCAGCATCTTAACACTTAAACAGATGCTCTTCCACCATCAACAGCTTTAGAGATGGCAGCTGGTTTCTCTGTGGCAGGGCTGAGGGAGGGCCGAAAGGCTTTACATATGTTAGTGGTAAATTCTCACAATAATTCCCCAAGGGAGGTTCCACTGCTCCCATTTTACACATGAAGGAACAGGATTTAAAAGGAGTGAAGTAGTTACCCAGCTGGATCACCACACAGCAGGACCCAAGGTCTACCCAATTGTCAAGTCCACGCTCTATTACCACCACATTCCCTAGGGGCAGAAAGTCCAGGGAATCAAAACACAGGGACTCTGGTCTCCAGCTGGCATCTACAAGCCCTCTGAAACTCTACTTCCTCATATATAATTAAAAAGAGAAGTTTTCTTCCAACTCTGATGATTCTATCCTTTTTTCCCTTTCTTTTCTTCTTTTTCCTTCTTCTTCTTCTTCCTTTCCTGCTTCCTAATGTTGCCCAAAATGTGCTGAATGTATCTATATTTTTCAATTTAAAAAGACCTAAAATTGCACGCGACAACAGCATGGCTATTCCAAGGGAAATTAGATAGTCACAGGCTTCTTATGCACTTCAAGGGATGGATTCTTTAGTCTGCTAGAAGGAAATGCTGCAGTCCTCCTGGGTAGTCCACAGAAAAGCACTGGATTATCTGGGAGAGGAACAGAGGAATACAGGAGTGCATCCCTTTCAGATTTCAGGCTTCTGTCAATCCCTCAGACAAGTAACATGTCCTAGGAAGAAGGGATGGTCCCAGAAATTCTTCCCAGAAAGACTTTCTTAAAGATATACTTAACTTATAAAGCATAATAATTTGCTCATTTCAGAATTTGATGAAAGGCTGACAGCTAATTTCTAAGATAATCAATAAGGAACTATATTAGAGTAAAAAACAAAATTAGAACTAAAATAGTGTATTTTGATAATAGCCTATCTCTACCACCACCACTACCACCCATCCCCAGAAGAATGAGAAATACAAAAAACTACAACCCTCAGATTTACTAACCAAAAAAACGTGGTAAATAAACAAAAAGAGTAATCAACCACCCAGGAAGCCAAAGGACAAAATGATTTTTAATTTCTAGATCCTCGATCCCAGCCATGATAATTACTAATTCCTTACCCTCTCTTCTCACCCAATTTGGGACTGGGCACATCCTTTTGCGAGGCGCCATCTAACACACAGACAAAATGATTATTACCTGTTTTCCTACCTGTGTCTCCTGAGTGTGTCACCTCGTTAGGTTCAATTATTCTTAGATTTCTCAGCTGAAAATCCTGGTGATTCGTCCTTAAATAGAGAAAGAAGAGGTTGTTGCAGACTTTGACCACGGTAAACGTGGCAAAGCTCAATCAAAGAAGACATCAAGTTGACTTAGCAGTTTTTTTCCAAGAGGCAGAAGAACTCTCACCCCAGTATCAATGCTGAAATAAACAAAACTTGCAGATAAACTCACAGGTATATCACCACGGCAGGCAAACCTCAGTTGTAGTTTCACCTGCATGAATTCTCTTCAGCTACGTCTTATCTCCCGTGTAGCCAGTCTAAGTAGATTTTATTTCCAAAGACTACTTTGTACAAGTTCTATTTGGTCCTATTTCACATTTGTTTATTTTTTTGCTTTATGGTATCGTATTCTCTCACTCTGGTATCTATTTCTTAGCACTTTAATCATTTTAGGCCCTTATTTTATAGCTCCTTTCAGACTTCCCATTTGGATAGCAATCCCCACACTTGCTGCATCTAGTCTTTCTCTGTTGGCTCATTCCTGTGTGCTTTGTAATCTTTTATTAAGAGCTCATCTTCAGTAAAGACTACCTACGAGGAGGAGATGTGTCCCGGTTCGCATAAGCATTACTTCCACTGTTATGTACTTCTAGTCCAACTTTCGCACTAATATTTTAGCTACAAGATTTGCACAGAGTTTCCTGTCCCGGTATAGGACAGTATGATGCCCTGGACCCCAGGCATAAAGGTCTCTCACTGCATTTGATACCTTCCCAGGCTCAATTTAGCAGTGTACTGTTCAGGCTTAAAGTCTCCTCTAAATTTCTGGCACCTGAGGATTTTTCTTTCTTTCAAGTCCCCCAGTCAAATATCTACTAAGAATCTTCCAAAATCTAGGCCCTATACTAGACACAGCTGTCAACAAAAGAGACAACATACCTGAATTCAAGAAGTATACATGGGGTGGAGCAAGGGACTATGAGACAGGGTAGGGGACTTGAGGCAACAGATGTTCTATGAGAGAAGAAAGTAAAGCTAGGCAAGGGGAAGAGGGTATCTAGGAGATAAAGGGAAGGGTGATTTCACATGTGGTGGCCAGAGAAAGAGTCTCTGATAACAGCTGACATTTTGGCAGAAACCTAAAAAAAGAAAGTGAGAGGGCAAGCCATGTTAATATCCAGTGGAAGAACATTCCAGAAAAGGAGAATAGCAAATAACAAAGGCCATGAGGCAGGAGTACCCTGAGTGTATCTGAGGAAAAGCAGGAGGCCAGCAGGAGGCCAGCACTTTTGAGGGTGGGAGGCTAGGCAAGTGGTTAGGAGATAAGATCAGAGAGGCACCAAGAGGCATATTATAGGCCATAGAAAGCGTTTTGGATTTTACTTGGCTATGAACTTAAAGGTAAGTAGGTAATAATTTGACCAAATTTTTAAGTGTTGCTAGAGACAGAGAGGTCCACATTAGCTAAATCCACCACATGGCCAGAGCAGAAGACCCGATATTCCAGGCCTCCTTTCATACAGCTGCTACGTTAGTGTCACAGGGCAGAATAAGATGTAATTAACTGGGGGGCAACCAGGTATTCTTCCATAAAACAATAGGACGCCAGGTTGGGATGTAATCAGAGAAACACAAGTCAAAACCACAACACCACTTTGCCTCCACTAAGAAGGTATTAATCAAAAAGACAGATAATAACAAGTATGGACAAGTATTGGCATGAGGCCCTGGATTCAATCCCCAATACCACACAAAAAAAAAAAAAAAAAAAAAAAAAAAAAAAAAAAAAAAAAAAAAAAAAAAAAAAAAAAAAAAAAAAAAAAAAAAAAAAAAAAAAAAAAAAAAAAAAAAAAAAAAAAAAAAAAAAAAAAAAAAAAAAAAAAAAAAAAA